>JAGDYQ010000461.1:164777-175645 GCA_021962125.1 Bulinus truncatus
GCTGTTGGTGCATCAGGTCAGCAGAGGGACCTGCTTCGCCGCCACTCTGGGGGCCGGCTTACTTCATCATTGACGATATTCCCCGGCATCACCAAACCGGAGCCCAAGACGCATCTGGCTGTCGTCCACGACGGTGACCTCGATACGGATTCCTTCCTCGTCACGGCGGCCTGAGAAAATGATCCTTGCCAGTTTTCGCCTTTTCCAACCAGCACCCCGGCTAGCAATAGGCCTCGAACAAAGCGGCGTCTCCCACCTCACCAGGCCGACGCCCATCAACCCCACGACTCTCACTTCAGCGGCGCTGTCGGTGGCGCCCGGGCTGCATCAGGCTAACCCTGAAAACCCGGTCCGTACGACACGGTGATGCCGCCCCAGGCCCACCTGAGCCTCAGCATGCCACAGCCCTGGTCAACCAACGCCAGCAACCTGTTGTACCCCCGACCTGAGCTCAGCTTCCTGACAGACATAGTAGCTACATCAAAGGTGAGTACCAAGGGTTAGAAGACAAAAAATCACAAATTACAACAAAGTCTTTTGGGTGCCATTTGTAATTCCTTAATATTACTATTTGTGGGGATGAATGAGGGTGGGGTAGTGACAGCGTGACAGTACGCTGATCAATGCATCTTTGATCCCAGATTTAAAAATCAGAGAGTCTCCATGCCATCTCGGCCCATGTCCCTCCCCTTCCCCATGTCATCGTCCTAAGTAGTTTGCAATCGAGGAACATACAGGGGCGTCACTGGTGGCGCCTCCACCACTACTGTTAAGCCACAGTTCGTGGTAAAAGGTTTCAAAAGCGCCTATAATTTCCGTCTGAGTGGTGGTGACCGGAACTTTCGTAGGTCTACAAAAAAAGGAAACCGTTTTTTTTTTAATTTTTTTTATTTTTGAATATTTTGAAACATTTTTCTTATTAGGAAATTAAAAAAAAAAGTATGTATATATATATATGTTATTGCTTGCTTTTTTTTAAAGAGCTGTCAATTAAAACAAACAAAAAAAATCAATTTCGGGATTATGTGGGTTGTCATTATGAGAGATAGAGAGATGTAAACTTGTAAGACATTTGTAGATACACAAGAGTGTTTGACTATTGATAAACACAAGTCTCTGATAGTCTATCAATAAATCTGAAACTTTATGATATTCCCTATAGAACAAAACAAAAAAAAAATCTGAATAGCAAAAATTAAATTAAAAACTGAAATGTCAAAGTAGGTTCCCAAATTATTTTGTTTTGTACCCCTGCAGGCCCAGAGCCCATTAGGAACACCTTGAGTAGGGCGAAGGTCATGACCTTTTTTCCTTTCAAAATAATTTCATTTACGGCATACATCTGTGTTGGTGTGTAATTATTGTTACGGTATTTTTTACCAGTTAAAAAAAATATATTTAAGTGTTTACATGTTCTTCAATATGAACATTATGTAAGTTATATATTATATATATATATTTAAAAAGAAGGGGACCCCATCTTTTAATAAATGTCAGTTATGGTTTGCACGGTCTTCTTTCCCTTCCCCCTCCATGCCCCTTTATGCAAACAAACTAGTTGGGGCAGTGCTCGATTTTAAGAAAAAAATGAGTGCCGGGGTTGAGTCGAAACCTCTACAGAGGCTGGGGATAACATTTCTGTCAATCTCATCCCCAGATAAATTAGCCTAAGGCAGAGCCAAAGATGACGAGGTATTATGTGCCGGGGATATCACCCGGCATCCCCGGCGGTAATCATCGAGCCCTGGGTGGTGGGCGCCCATGGAACTTAGTGGACATAGGTTTTAGAACCAAGATATAGTAATTGAGCGGTCGTACGGATATGCAGCAGACCCCTCATTTATTTATTGTCTTTCCTCTGTCGAAAGGACCCCTCCCCCCCCAATCCTGTAATAAGTTTATTACATCTAGAGCTCAGAGGGCCCCCTGAAATTAATTTTTTGATCAGGGCCTGTAAACTCAGGAACTCCAGGGCTAATGGCATATTATGATGGACTTAAGGTGAGTGTCATATGGATGCGAGGAAGGGGTAACAAGGGTATGGAATAAGCTTTTTGTTTTCTTATAGTTAGGGAATTAAAAAAAAAAACAATTAAAAAAATAATATAAGCGCGGGGGCCCCTAAGGCCACCCATTTATGGCCGCTACTGGCCTTTGACCCCAAAATTACCGAGGACGCCTAAGATTGTTGTGCTTCATCGCTTGCAATAAATGTCTTTCGGCTACACTCATCGCTGTGGAGTACCCCTGACAAGAGGGATGATCACGCACAGAAAGTGGACAACATTGCCGATTAGATTAATTAATCAATCACTGTAAAAAAATACATTTGAGCAATAACCTGTGGTTTGTATTTCCGGCCAACAACTTATAAAAAAATGAATGTCGAACAAAGATTTTTTTTTGTTTTTTAAGAGATTATTTCATATTTTTTTTATTGTTAGTTTTTTTTTCCTTTTTCTACGCCGAGTCATTTACCACAAAGAGGTAACAATGGGGCCGAGATGGAAAGTTAGGGGCCCTGCAGAGCACACGACTTCATTCCTTCCCCAACCACACACACAGTAAGATCTCCTGGGCAGTTGCTCTATCCACCATAAAGTGTGTGTGTGGTTGTGTGTGTGTGAGACAGTGTGTGAGTGTGTGTGTGTGTGTGTATGTGTGTGTGTGTGTATGTGTGTGTGTGAGACAGTGTGTGAGTGCGTGTGTGTGTGTGAGAGAGAGTGTCGTTATTTAAAAGCAGTCTTGCTTATAAAAATGTCTGGGTCACCGAGATGACCACTCCAGCCCTGTTAAGGATGGGGAAGGTTGGCAAGATAGATATTTTTTTAAGTGTTATTCTTGAGTAATCAAGTCAACAAAAATCATTTTCCCAAGGGGCAACACAGATTTATTGACTTAATTGATCGTTTATGTTAACAGTAATAAATGTTTTATGAAAAAAAAAATAATAAAATAAATTATGCTGCTCGGCTTCAAACAATATTCGCTCCTTCCACTACAATGGGCCAAAATTTTTTGTTTATTTATAACAATAAAATCAGTGTTAAAGATATTTAAAAAAAGATACATTTGATTGCGACCTCTTTTTTTACCCAGTTTTGAAATTTGTGCTTAATTCTTAAAATTCCTCGACTGATTGCACAGATGAATAATTAATTATCCTCCATGATTGTATAATTATCACAGCTGTGGACACTGGGCTTTTTTTTTTGTATAGGGTTGGCATATGCCCCCCCACTGTCAAAGTGATGGGGCCCCACTGTTGGTAAACCTGGAGACCTACTGCTCAAAAGTAACTATTCCTATATTATACCGTGACATACTTTACAATTCTGAGGATTCAATTGACCGTTAAACTGTCTAACAGATGTACTGGATTTCATGGATTTTTACTTAGTGAAGACGTCAGGCGTCACTAGGTACTTGATTCTAGGGCCCCTTGAAATGTGTCTGCCTACATACAGACAGACAGACAAAGAGACTACATTATTAACTTAAATTAACTAAACCTACTATACAGACAGACAAAGAGACTACATTATTTACTCTTAAATTAACTAAACCTACTAATATACAAACAGACTACATTATTTACTTAACTAAACCTACTATACAGACAGACAAAGAGACTACGTTATTTACTTAACTAAACCTACTATACAGACATACAAACAGACTACATTATTTACTTAAGCAGTAAACCTTCTATACAAACAAAGATACTACATTATTTATTTAAATAAACAAACCTACTATACAGAGCAGACAAAGAGACTGTACTAATTATTTACATAAACTAAACTCATTAGTACATAACGCCTGTTGCAGCTTATTGTTTTGATAGTTTAAGACAGTGGTCGGCAAACTTATCAGCCAAAAGAGCCAAATATGAACATTACAACAATTAAAAAAAAAATAGGGAGCCAAATCTGCTTGTTAGCAAACTTTTATTACATCTAGCTGCGTAGTACATCAAATGAGTAAAACACTAAATAAAACTAAATGCCAGAGCCGCACTTAATGAGCCAGCAGTTTCACATGCGGCTCTGGAGCCGCACTTTGCCGACCACCGGTTTTCAGATGATATAAAACAAAGTTGTTATTTTTTTGTACTCCGCTTCAATGTCCATTTTAATTAAGGGGTAAATACTCAGCCATGGCAATAGCACCTGAATAATGAACGAAAAATGGGGAGCTGACGGAAATATCCGGAAATGGACTAGAGAGGCATGAAAGTGTCTTAGTCTTTAGTGTCTTGACCTGCCTCGGTGAAGTGGCTTGTTGCTTAGTGTCATGGAGTATATATACTTTTTTGTGCAATCCTTGTTAATTTATCTATCTCATGTGAAATATTCAAATCATATTTCTTTTCTTTCAACTTAAATTCTCTTTCTGCAGTTAAGTTACCTTAGGCCTAACAGGTCATGTGGGGCAGACGAATCAGAATTAATTAATCTGTTTCTTGACCTGGAAAAAATATCATTGGTTGTCACCGATGATCGAACCAGGGACTCTCATGTCGAAAGTCTAACGTCATCACTTGACCATCCGTCCTTCTCTTTCTGCAGAGCCGAAGGGGATAAACTTTGGGGCCCACAAGAAAACTCCCCTACCCCTACCCCCCGTTCCTTAACGAGTTACTTGTAAGTCGCTAGACTTTTTTATAAACCACGATATATGAAATTTTAGTTATGGTGCGCTGTTAGGGTCAATGTTCTGTTTTAGGACGATGGGGCAATTTTCTTTTTTTAGGACCATTTGAAAGAGCAGTTGTTATGTAGCCTAGGTAAGCGGACAGGGTCGTATATCTCTAAAAGTAAAAGTCTCTACCTAGGGCCCCGTACATCTCAAACACGCCGGTCCTGTTTTTTTTGTTGTTGTTGTCCGTTGCCTTTTAAAGAAATGTTGGGCCTGTTATTAGTGCTTGAGCACTTTCTCTTTCTGACAACAATGAATTAAATTTAGCTTTCCAGCGCCTAAACGAAATCTAATGTAGAAAAAAAGAAGTTAATTATAGCCGAAATGGTTACGAAAATCCGGGACTTGAAGTATTGAAATAGATACTTGACAATGAGATTAAAAACAGACAATGACAAAACAGCATAACGGAAATACGTCAAGAAATGATAAACAGAAGTAAACAGAAGTAAACAGAATTAAACAGAAGTAGGCAAACAAACACACACACACAGACAAAAGAGCGATTTCCCCCCCCACCCTTATAATGAAGCTGCCCTTTCCATTAGTATCACAACTAAACTCTCTAAGACATCTGATAGTATTATCGTTTCCTAACTTCAACTTTTAACCACAAGTGTTGTTTGCCCCTTGCGCTTTGCTCTGCATGGCGTGGCCAAGTGAGTCCACTCATAACTTTTTGCGGGTTTAATCGTTCTTAAATAGATAGGTACACAGGATGGACGCTTCAACTCAACATTCTGTCATTATTTGTTGTATCAGGCTCTGTCATCCTCAACGACCTCAAATTTGACGTAATCAGAACAAGTGTACTATTTTGTATATATATGTATATATGTGTGTGTGTGTGTGTGTGTGTGTGCTTACCGTCACTTTCCTGTAGATTTGTTGCCCCTTGTATTTGACTACAGGAAGTTGTTGAGTTGCTAGCCGAGTTTGAAGCGAGGGGGGGGGGGGTAAAACTGTTGGTACATACATTAAAAAAAAAAATGTATTAGTAGTATCGTTGACCTTTAACGGTGTAAATGTGACCTTTTTATTGATCTCTTTCAAGCGGGAACCGAAAAAAATCTCCTACAAATTTGACACCCACACTTATTATTATAATTGCAGGGTGTTACTATTAATAGGACAGTGTTCATTTACGAAAAAAAAAAAGATTTTGGTAAAATTGAATCTTAATAGAAGGTATTCTACTGTGAAAAAAACTACATACATACACTCACGTCAATACACCCAGAGCTCTTCTTATGGATAGGCTAATTATGGGGCTGACTGGGCCTTCTACTTGCAAAAAAGCCCCCCCCCCATCATTCAGTTAATTATTTTGTTTCAACTAATGCTAAGAGGGCCCCCCAACGGGTACATTTGCCCAAGGGCCCATACAATATAAGGAAGTCGCTGCCTTCGGGCCCCCTCCCCTATCATCTAAGTCTCTATCTAGGTCCCCCAAGCATCTAAGTAAATCTCTGTCTTGGGCCCCCAAACATCTAAGGAAGTCTCTACCTAGGGCTCCTTAATACCCAAGAACGGCGTGCACACACATATACACATACACACACACATTTACACCCAACACAGCTGTCGGGAGACAGACACACACCCATAGATCACACGTGACTAGTTGGATCAATATAAATACTGAATCAACGGCACGGCAAAATGTCTAACATTTCATCCATCTATATGCATAACTTGACCCACTTATTACATATCTTATAAACTAGAAGAGTTACATCCATAGTTATATATGTCTATCTATGGTTACATCTGTTTAACAAGGAAGTTGTTACGAACAGTTAGTTCCGCGAAGTTTATAAAGAAATTATTTGAAGTGAGGCGCCATTCATAAAGGGGCGGTAGCTGAGATTCGAAGAATACAGACATTGCCTTATATATATATATATATATATATATATATATATATATATATATATATATAATATCTGTGTGTGTGAATGTGTGTATAAATAATTCAAGAATGTTAATTTGATAACAATGTTCCATATTTATATCACCCACACAAAGATACCATTTTCTTTGTTTTATCATTGTTACACTATCCTTGTTCGGTCTGTTACAGCGGGTCCCAAACCATGGCACATTTGGAACCCTTTCTTGCAGAGGCCGCTGCACAAAAGAAAAGGGGGCCAAGTGAGGTTCTCAAACGATCAGACGGTCGAGCTGGAGAAGAAGTTCGAGGGTCACAAGTACCTGAGTCCACCGGAAAGGAAGAAGTTGGCCAAATCTTTACAGCTAACGGAAAGACAGGTCGGTAACTGAGTATTATGTGTGTGTGTGTGTGTGTGTGTGTGTGTGTGTGGAGGAGGAGGAGGCGGGGAGAAGAAGGAAGGGATGAGGGGTAAATGTTTCAGGAGGGACGCAAACCAAACGGCCATTGATGGTAAGCACTGAAGTCCACTCTCCTCTCTAACGGCCAGTGATGGTAAGCACTGAAGTCCACTCTCCTCTCTAACGGCCAGTGATGGTAAGCACTGAAGTCCACTCTCTAACGGCCAGTGATGGTAAGCACTGAAGTCCACTCTCTAACGGCCAGTGATGGTAAGCACTGAAGTCCACTCTCTAACGGCCAGTGATGGTAAACACTGAAGTCCACTCTCTAACGGCCAGTGATGGTAAGCACTGAAGTCCACTCTCTACAATGAACACGCGCGGTCCACACTACAATGAATCTGTGATGGAATAGCTTGAAAGGAGGGAAGTGTGCCGGCTACTTTTAGAGTGGTCTAAACATAGAACACTTGAGAATTGAACCTTTTTCACTCCTCCTCTCCCTCCCCCCCCCCACACCTTATTCGACCATTCCCCCCCCTCCCATTGACACGTGACAATTTTATGAAGCTGATTCATTTTATTGCAAAGATTTGACAAACATAATACTACTCTACCTCAACAAACACAATATATGTCAGTGCGGGGCGTGAGATGATTCGCGGTAGGTCACCAAAATTTGAAATAATTATTTAATTGAGGAGATGTGCAATTAATTTTAAATTTTTCGTTATATTTTTTTCCCCTTTTCCTCACAGGGTGGGGGTCGCACAAAAGGTGTTAGGTCTCCTGACAGGGTCGCGAATCGCAAAAAAAAAAGTCTAAGAACCACTGTACCATCGCAGATAAATATAACAAATACTTTAATAGTCTCCCCTTAGAAAACTTTATAAGAGTTCCTATGTTTATTTAGCCTCGGCTATTCAATGGGGGATTGTGTGGCTAGAACTTGTCCAGTCGCCATCACCCCCCCCCCCCAGTATACGTCGGGTACCTATTTGTAACCTGGCTGGGCTTAGGAGGACATCGATCGAACCCGACAAAAGTCCCGGCACCCACTGGCACCCACTGGCATTCGAACTCAGCAAATCGAGCGCCCTACCGCACTGACACCGCGTCGCTGTAACAAAAACATCGTACTAAAAGTACATCACTAATGTCTTACTGTCAGAGTTGTACCATCACTAATGTCTTACTGTCACAGTTGTACCATCACTAATGTCTTACTGTGACAGTTTTACCATCACTAATGTCTTACTGTTACAGTTGTACCATCACTAATGTCTTACTGTGACAGTTGTACCATCACTAACGTCTTACTGTGACAGTTGTACCATCACTAATGTCCTACTGTGACAGTTGTACCATCACTAATGTCTTACTGTTACAGTTGTACCATCACTAATGTCTTACTGTGACAGTTGCACCATCACTAACGTCTTACTGTGACAGTTGTACCATCACTAATGTCCTACTGTGACAGTTGTACCATCACTAATGTCTTACTGTTACAGTTGTACCATCACTAATGTCTTACTGTGACAGTTGTACCATCACTAACGTCTTACTGTGACAGTTGTACCATCACTAACGTCCTACTGTGACAGTTGTACCATCACTAATGTCTTACTTCCACAGTTGTACCATCACTAATGTCTTACTGTGACAGTTTTACCATCACTAACGTCCTACTGTGACAGTTGTACCATCACTAATGTCTTACTGTCACAGTTGTACCATCACTAATGTCCTACTGTGACAGTTGTACCATCACTAATGTCTTACTGTCACAGTTGTACCATCACTAATGTCCTACTGTTACAGTTGTACCATCACCGCCTCTTAATTTTTGAAACAGGTTAAGATCATTTTAGTTTCGGACATTTTTATCAAATTTATATTTTTTTTTTTAAATATATTTTGATTTTAGGTAAAAACTTGGTTTCAAAACAGAAGAGCAAAATGGCGCAGATTAAAACAGGTGAGACTGTTAGCTATAAAACTAAAATAAAGTTATTTTTTTTCTTTTGCTAAAGGCGATGGTATCAGGTTCAACAGTATCAACTGATTCATATCATTTTTCTGTTAAATTCTCTAGTTTAGACATTACATAGTGACCCCTAGCATTATCGTTCACCAACTTTTGGTAGAAGTCGAATGGAGGTATCATTTGCAACTCACACACTTATGAATACGACTATACGAGCACACGCACACACACAGAGAGACACACACACAGGCACACACACAGACACACACATAAACACACACACACACCATAAGAAAAGATGCTAATGCTCATACACACAAACTCACATTCAACTACACAGATAACAAATCGTAAAACTAACCACACATGCACACATATACACACACACATAACAATGCAAATGTTAACATTTAAAGAGAAAACTGAATTAAAAAAAAATCACTTTCTTTTTACATTAGGCATATTTTAGTAAACACTTGAGAATAAAACACTGGGCAAATGTAGCCGATGTATAATTTTCTGATCTGGGATGAAATGTTTGACCAGTAAACTTAAATTAGAGCTGAATGAATTAAAGAAAAAGAGAAGTACAATGTAACACGATAAAGGCGCATCGGCAGGCCCGTAGCTTGCGTGGGGGGGGCAGGGGGCCCGGCCCCCCGCTGTGTTTTGTCTGGCCCCCCCCCTCTGCTTGTTCGCTCTACTTAGTAACATTTATTTCCTGCCCCCCCCCACCGCTATTGGCCTGGCCCCTGCTGTAGAATTTTCAAGATACGGGGCTGCGCATCGCACGGTGTGAGCCCCAACCTGGAGAGGGCCCCAATTTCAAATTGTATTTTACAAATGTTTTTTCTTCTGCATCTAGGGCCCTAATTTACCCTAGCTCCGCCTCTGAACCAGCTCTGTGAAAAGCTTTTAATGAAACATAAGAATTCAGTTGAAGCAACCATGACACTTCCGTGATATACTTAAAGAAACATGTTTTTACTCTGTTCTGTTTCCCCCCACAGGAATCCCCGTCAGTGGAGTCATCGTCCCAAAACGACCAGGAGGACAAGGTCTTCTCCAGTTTCTCCTCCAGGGGCAGCAGGCACCACAGCACGGACAATTTCTCCGACGACGCCGCTGAGGAGGAAGATGACGTATTCGACGATGACGACCTGAACATTTCGGATGACGAAATTGACGTCGTCGACGAAACCCACCATCCGATCTCTTGATGATGAGTCATTTCCCTTGTCGCTACGTCACTTTTCCCCGTCTATTTTTGAAACAGCGCGTCGTTTTCTGTCTCCAAGCAACCTCTGCAGAATGGCAGCTGTATACTCGCATATACCGGCGCAAAATAAATAAATATTTCCCCCATTCTATTTATAAACATTGAAATATGAATGCAAACTTACTGTTTCTTTCTCTCGTGATGTAATCGTAAGATGTACAGAGCGAGGAGGACTGTCGCTTCCACGTGAAACTTTCATTGGCGTAAAAACAAAGAAAGCGCTCGCTATAAGAGCCCACGAATCATCAACAAAAGCTTTCTGGTCCCTGCTTTTTTTTACTCCTTATGACTTTTGTGTGTCCGGCATTGCTCCCTTTTTTATGACAAGAAGGAAGAAACCAATGTCCAAAATCGGTGACACCGGCAGACATCAAGTGACACTCATTTATACATTTTGTTTTTTGTTGTAATATTCATTAAAATATTTTTTTTTACTGATTCACACAATTCTCTGTCATTAAAGTTTAAATAAATAAATAAATTCATGTTTTGTAAATAAAAATGAATGAAACATATTTTGTACCAAATATTTCTCCTTTTGATTTTCTTTCTTTCATTTTGTTGGAAATATTGAATATTCCTAGTTTTTTAGTTTTTGTGGTAAGT
>JAGDYQ010000455.1:0-10000 GCA_021962125.1 Bulinus truncatus
TGTGTCTGTCTATGAGTCTGTCGATGAAACGGCTGATTTGTCACGTCAGTGTGTCTATCTATGAGTCTGTCGATGAAACGGCTGATTTGTCACATCAGTGTGTCTGTCTATGAGTCTGTCTATGTGTCGGCTGATTTGTCACATCAGTGTGTCTGTCTATGAGTCTGTCTATGTGTCGGCTGATTTGTCACATCAGTGTGTCATTCGATGTGACAGTCAATATAGTCTGTTAGTGCTTCGGCCGAAGGTTTAGTCAGTGTGTCTGTCGATGGGTCAGTGGATGCCTCGTCCAAATTTTTTGAAGCATGTGTGCGAAGCCAAATATATACTGGCTGTGGGATTTTGAAATGAAATAAAACAAACTGTTTTGAATACTTCTATTAAAATACACTCAAAAGTTTTTTTTTTTTTAAATTCCTTAATCTAATATCATATAAAAAATTGACGAAAAGAAGTTCATCACCAATATGAATTAACTAATATTAACATCGAACAGAGTTTTGAATGACATATAAAGTTTTTAATATTTTAATGTTTAGATTGTGTCATTTCATTAAAACCATTTGGCACTCACCTTTTTATTTCGGCTATTGAATTTATGTAACTATTTGTATGATTTAAAACCCATGGGAATAATTTGATATGAATGTGAGAGTTCTAGGCGAGTTGTGTGAGAGTTCTCGACGAGTTGTGTGAGAGTTCTCGACGAGTTGTGTGAGAGTTCTCGACGAGTTGTGTGAGAGTTCTCGACGAGTTGTGTGAGAGTTCTCGACGAGTTGTGTGAGAGTTCTCGACGAGTTGTGTGAGAGTTCTAGGCGAGTTGTATGAGAGTTCTAGGCGAGTTGTGTGAGAGTTCTAGGCGAGTTGTGTGAGAGTTCTCGACGAGTTGTGTGAGAGTTCTCGGCAAGTTGTTAGAGAGTTCTCGGCAAATTGTGTGAGAGTTCTCGGCAAGTTGTTAGAGAGCTCTCGGCAAGTTGTTAGAGAGTCCTCGGCAAGTTGTTAGAGAGTTCTCGGCAAATTGTTAGAGAGTTCTCGGCAAGTTGTTTGCGCGCGTAAACAACCCAGAGAGCTCTGGTGTTAATACATGTACCTATGTATTTATTGTGATTTATCGTTTCTACTCAACTGTTGAATATTGGGGTATTTCCATTACATTATAGTGAAATGATATGATCAAAAGTCTTAATGATTTTTTAGCGTTTTGTTATTTACGTTGTATTAATTAGAATTCAAAATAAAATAATTCAACGTTTTGTTAACCACAAACAGAAATGCATATTTTCCTCATTATGTTGGTGAGTTCCGCTCGCTCACACCTTGAGACTGGCCTATATATTATGACCTCTATTTCCAGGTACACGAGAGACGGCATTCGTGTATGCGGTGCTGAGCGCGGGCGTTGTCCACTCTGTGACGCAGGCCTGCTCGGTCGGAAACTTGACGGACTGCTCCTGTGATATGACAAGGTAAGACGGGCTCACTCATGGATGATGGTAACAGATCTCATGTATGATGGTAAGGTAACAGATCTCATGTATGATGGTAACATATCCCATGGTTGATGGTAACAGATATCATGGTTGAAATCGTATGTGATGGTAACAGAAATCATATTTATATCTTAAAGTTGGCATGTGGGTGGGAAAGTGAAAATGTTCTCTTGATCCCTGTCGGTCATCAAATAGATTAAGAGTACAATTATACATCTGTTTTTTTTTTAAATATTTAAAAATAGTCTGGTGCGCCGAGAGTCAACAAGGGCCCCAGGGGTTGGACATCAATTCGGGCCCCTTGTCAAAATACAGTCAGTTCCGGATACAGTCATACAAAGAGTATATACACAAAGTTTTAAACTAAATTTAAACAATGAGTCGTGAAAAAGTTGACATGGTCGGGGCGGCCGGGCCCCCTTACAGATGCGGGCCCCCTGGCAGTGACCCCCTGACCCCCCCTCTCGGCGTGCCTGAAAATAGTACCCTCATTTCTTTATTTCAAAACCTTTATTTTGTTTGTTAAGCAAGCTATAAAAGGGGGGACTATATTCTCGCGTTTCCCCTTACAAGCACCAACCCATGCAGTAACCACGTCGTATGACGATTGCTTCTGATGACAATCATTGTTTTCTCCGACCAGGTACGGCGAGGCGGACGTGGACGGCTGGAAGTGGGGAGGCTGCAGCGACAACGTGGACTACGGCCTGTGGTTCAGTAGGAACTTCGTCGACGCCCCTGACGCGGCCAGCCAACAGAACGGACGTAACGTGAGGAGCTTGATGAACCTGCACAACAACGAAGTCGGCAGAAAGGTGAGCAAATCTTTGTTGTAATGTTCTATTTTTGTACAATGTTCTATTTCTTTACAATGTTCTAATTTTTACTATGTTCTATTTTTTTATAATGTTCTATTTTTTTACATTGTAGTAACATTGCCGTTTTTATGGGATAATTGGCAAAATGAACATACGGGGCGGAGGGGGTCATTGGCAATTGTACATTTAAGGATCATAGGCAATGGTACATTTGGGCATAAGAGACAAAGCTACATATGGCAATCATAGGCAACGGAAAACATTTAGATGTACTATGTTTAGGCATTGACTTTTAGAGATAGTTGGGACCATTATCCATAGACTTTTAGAGATATTAGGGGCCCCAATGGGGTTTTCTAGTTGCCTATCTATAAGAATGACCCCCGAAAGTCAAGCAGCACATTTCAATGTATCCTTAAAACTATTAGTGTACAAAGTTTACTTGTTCAACTATGGAGAAATTTGCCTGCTGATGGGGTCCTTTATTTCCCCCCAGCGATCACATCGGTTAAGCGTAAGATGATGATGATGATGACGACGATAACTTGTTCATAGAGTACAAACATTCAATGTCGGCTGCCGAGGATAACAGTCGACGATGTACGCAAAGGGATTGGGGGGTAGAGGAGTGGGGAGTGGAGAGCACTGGGACAAGCGTTCCTAGCATATCCCATCATCCAGGGCCCGGTACTTGTCTATTCATCATTCCTCTTTTTTTTCCCCTCCTCTTCCTGTCATTCTGTTCTTTACGTTTATTTATTGGTTCTGATTTCTTTTGAACATTTTTATTTTGTTAATCACTCGAACATGAGTTCGTTTTTTTTGTTTTCTCTTCACTTATTTATCCCTTCAATTGTTCGTTTTGTTTAAATTTGTTAATTGTTAGTTTTGCTTCAACAAGGAAACCCACAATACGGAAGATATTTGTGAGTAAGGGGAGGGAATGTCAGGAAGCAACAGGTGTGTCTCCACACACACAAAAAGGATAGGAACACAATACACATAGTAGCAGATTGATCCAGTTCGTAGATCCCCCACCCCCTCCGGGATAGAATTCCCTCCCTTGGTTTACGCCTCGCCCGTTACCCCCCACAGCTAGCCGCCAAGATACACCATCCAGTCCGGTGTAATCCCCCTTGCTAGTAAACTTGTCTCGGCGCCGCCTTTGATGCTGAAGTTTAACACGAGGAACCGGAAATTGAAACGGGAATACAAAAAAACGAAACAATGAGAGTTTAAAAAAAAAAAGAAATAAAAAATAAAGGGTAAAAATAAACTTAGAGTTTGGGTGTAGAGAGTATTTTACAATAGCTTTAATATTTTCTATTTACGAAAAAGACAGATTAAGAAAATTCCAATGCATTCAGATAGCCACAGTAGTTACTATTCTCAGGCACTGTAGCCAATAACAAAAGTGACATTCTGTGGAATTATTTCTGAAATATACCAAACTTTATCTTGATCCAATTGACAACGATATTATGCTCTTCCTTAATGACAGTAGATGATTTTGAAGGATAGAAATAAGGTATTGGGCACAGCGTATTTAAATTTATTAAACATGTCACCTGTTGATGTGAATTCGAAATGTATATTAGCTATCGTTTAATTGTTACAACGATGGTGTTTAACTAATGCATGTTTAAATAAATACAAAGTGTTACATAATGACAGCTTTCAAATCACCCTTCATGCAAGTATATTTATTTTGATTCTATTATTGGTGTTTTCAATAACACGTGGTCTCCACAAAAGAGGGGGGGGGGGCAGGATCAGGCCCGTAGCGTGCGGGGGCCCAGGGGAAGCAGGCCCCCCCTGCGTTTTGTCTGGTCCCTTCTCCTTGTTTGCTCTACGTAGTAACATTTATTTCCTGCCCCCCCTGCTATTGGCCTGGCCCCTGCTGTAGAATGCCTGGCCCCCCTGCTATTGACCTGGCCCCTGCTGTAGAATGCCTGCCCCCCCCCCCCTGCTGTAGATTTTTCACGCTACGGGGCTGGGCAGGAGGACAGATCTCAGTGCCGGGGATATCCCCGGCGGTAAATCGAGCCCTGATTGCAGGTATATTTATTTTGATTCTATTATTGGTGTTTTCAATAACACTTAATCTCCACAAAGGGGATCGGGGGGGGGGGGAAACTTGTTATATAGATTACGTCCCCCCCCCCTAGCTTTTAATTCAAGGTACACCTGTTGACGTCAGCGTATTTGGCGTCATGCAAGAGCGACACAAACCAAATGTACAAGTCTTCGGCACACACACTAATGCACTAGTCTCGCGTTTCCGTCTGTATTTCACATTTTTTTTTTTAAATATACAGACACACACAAAACTAGTCTATTCTCCCCCTCGTCTGAGACCCTTTAATAAAGGAATTTGAGAAATTGGACGTGGAAACCCCGGGCACGGGGAACTGATAGCATCGCCGACCGTCGTAGACCACAGCCTCTTGTACCTTACAAACCATTCAACTCCATTCATTTGTCCCCCACACACACACACCCTCCCTTTCCACCCTTCCTCTGGTTAAACTGGCAGTTATAAATCATCTCAATCAAGGATGTAAAAAAAAATGATGGAGAGAGAGAGAGAGAGAGGGGGGGGGGAAAGAGAGAGAGAGAGAGAGAAGACTAAATGTGATCCGATGACGAGAGGGTGACATAACTGAACTGGCGACCTTCACCTTGATTCGCTAAGACTTCATTCGTGAAGTGGTACAATGGGACCTCTCAGTTTGTTCAGTAAGGTGTTAAGTAAGGTGTTAAGTAAGGTGTTAAGTAAGGTGTTAAGTAAGGTGTTAACTTAGATGTTGAGTAAGGTGTTAAGTAAGGTGCGAACTAAGATGTTGAGTAAAGTGTTAAGTAAGGTGTTAAGTAAGGTGTTAACTAAGATGTTAAGTAAGGTGTTAAGTAAGGTGTTAAATAAGGTGTGAACTAAGATGTTGAGTAAGGTGTTAAGTAATGTGTTAAGTAAGGTGTGAACTAAGATGTTGAGTAAGGTGTTAAGTAAGGTGTTAAGTAAGGTGTTAAGTAAGGTGTTAAGTAAGGTGTTAAGTAAGGTGTTAAGTAAGGTGTGAAGTAAGATGTTAAATAAGATGTTAAGTAAGGTGTTAAGTAAGAAGTAAGGTATTAAGCAAGGTGTTTAGTAAGGTATTAAGGTATTAAGTAAGATGTTAAGTAAGATGTTAAGTAAAGGTGTTAAGTAAGGTGTTTAGTAAGGTGTTAAGTAAGATGTTGAGTAATATTTTTTTCGTTCGCACTCAAAGATTCCCCAACAGGGATATTGCAAATACATTGGTTATGGGTGAAAATATTCTTCGGCCCCGGGTCAACTGACCTTCACTTGCCGTCGCAAATAATGTACCTATATATATATATATATATATATATATATATATATATATATATATATATATATATACATACACACACTAGCTGACGCACACACCTATATATACTGGTAGTCGCTCACAAACTAAAGCACATTCACATACAAATACAGTAAAAAATCCGAATGACCTTTTCTGACCGCTCAACGAAACAAAACAAACAAAAAAAAATGTACGAAAACAACAACCTATATAACAAATCAAAATAACATGCTTTCAGTTTCAACGCAGGCGCGAAGTCCACTTACAGACCTGGCAGAAGGCGGGCGACGGTCATAATTAGATAATAACTTTGTATGTTGTTCCGTCTGGAGGGCTTCAAAAGATGAGACCAGCAAAAGTAACCTCGCCCCCCACCGCCTATTTGCCCGCCCCGTAACACCTGACCTTTCACTCATTCGTAAAAAGTCGTCTGCTACTTTTTTTTAAAAAAAAGAAGGTGGGCCAAAAGGTCACGTGTGATCAGCTTCATTTGCCAGTTAGTAATTTTTCAAGACCAAAATAAATATTAAAAAAAAAAATAAATAACTAAGGGGGTGCCTATTTTCATTTCCTGTCTTTGATGAATCTGGAGACATGAAATGAACCTTGACCTTTTTGGCCTATAAAAAAAAAGACAAAAAAATATTCTAACAAAAAGTGGGAGGGGAAGGGTAGATGTTATGAAGTATTTTCAGTCCGACCTTGCAACTTAGCAAGGTTTTCTTGAATATAATGTATATAACAGCTATTCGGGCTCTACGTTAAATCGAAAGTAAAGAATTAATACGACAGTATTCCAGTTTAAAATACAATCATGAAAAACTTATAACTCTATGCAAAGGTTTTGCAGGGTACAGCTAGTAATAATACATGTAATTAGTAATTACTGCATGCATGGGCGATGTACGTTCGACTAGCCAATATACGGTCCATGTGGATTTTCAATCACGCCCGCGCACGACTACCATCAGACGAACACTTCATTATGTTTCATTTATTACACTCCACGCATCTGCTCCTGGACCGGCCCCTTTTCCATAAAATTTATTAACCCACTGTGGCTCACGGTTCGAAAAGTTAGCCAACCCCTGTGCAAAAAAAAACAACTTTTATTTTGAATATGTCGTATATGTTGTTGCACAAAAAACATTAATTAATTAATCATCACGAACACATACCGGGTAATAATACAGACAGTGGCTGATTATCAGTTTTTAACTACATGCCTTTCACCAAATAAAAAAAAAAGTTGCGCTAAACATTTGGCAGACGACTTGATCGAGTTAGCAGACGACCAAAAAAATGCGATGTTTTATAACGATTTTTGTCTATAATTATGAAATGGTAAAACCCAGAATAGAATATTCACTGAAATTAGGGCAAGTATAAATATTGCCAAAGTCCTTCGTATGAACCAGACCAACTAAAGGGCTACATAGAGCCCCCGAGGGGGGGCATGTTGGGACTTTTATATTGCAATAGCTTAAAAAAGAATAAAGTAATTTTAAAGTTGGAGATCAGTTGGCCCTAGTTATCAAAGATTATCAGAGGTCTAGGATTTGCAAGAGGTGGCCCCGAAAGCGTTTTTTTTTTGCCTGGGGGGCACTAAATATAACTTTGTCTAGGGCCCTTAAATGATGTTTTTCCTATATCCTAGGATAGTATTGAATAGATCCTCATACTAAAACAGCTATTATGATAGTTTTGTAGTCTGGCAAATGTGAAGCACACTATAAGATCTGGGAAGGACAGAGGAATGTCCTAATTAGGACCCAAGAACTTTCCGTTTGTAGCCTTACGCCGGTGCCGAGGGATTTGGGGGGGGGGGCGCTTGGCCTCTTTGGTGGCCCCTGCATTTTGTTATTCGACATCATAACGTGAGACAATGTACTTAGTATTTAATTTTTTTTTTTAATTTTTGGGGCCCGCCTCAAGCTGCGGCTCGGGGAAGGGGGGGGGTCGAATTTTGACCCCCCCCCCTTTCCCCCCACCATTACGCCATTCCCGCCAAAATAATAGATATATCTTTTTTTTTTTAGAGCGAATTTGTGGAGGTAAATTTTGTCTTTCAAATAATGGAAACGTTTTTTTTTTTAAATATAGTTATTTGTAAGCCTTATGTAAGCTGTAAGTTATTTGTAAGCATTATGTAAGCTGTAAGTTATTTGTAAGCATTATGTAAGCTGTAAGTTATTTGTAAGCATTATGTAAGCTGTAAGTTATTTGTAAGCATTATGTAACCTGTAAGTTATTTGTAAGCATTATGTAAGCTGTAACAGTGACGTTTTTGTATTGTGGCAGTCTAACTATGGTTATATTTCACCTATAGATAGATAATTAGATAATTTCGAAGTGTATTGTGCTTTGAATAGTTAATGGGAATTTTTTTTTTCGGCTTATTGCAAGCAGTTTTAGTACATGAATAATTGCACCCCCACCCCACCCCTCTGAATTGCAGGACATGTTCACAATGTCTTATATCAGATTAACTACTTTTATATTTATGGGTGAAACAGGTGAAACTTTCATTGTTTTGAGAACCTCTGGTCTACAGGATTAGAATGAGACGCGTCCCTCTTTGCATCTTTAACCCCCAACAGTTGAACTAAACCTTTTTAACTTGAAATTGATCTCGTCAGAAATACACTGAAACCAATTTCACGACAATAACTCAGTGGACAATGGGTTTTAAAAAAAAGAAGGGTGTGGGGGTTGTGGGTAATCTTAACAATGCAATAGAAGAAAAATTGTGTGGGGGGGTGGGGAGATTTCGTTTCAGATGATGGGCTGAGAGCATGAACTGTTTAAGGTGGACATGTTAGGTCAGTTTCAGTAACCGAACCATTGGTTGTGTAACTTCATACATAATGGTTGCTGGAGTGGAAGGGGCGAGAAATGAAGGAGTGACGGGTGAGGACAACGGCGGTGGTGTTGTTGCGGGAGGAATGGTGGGGCAGAGAGAGAGAGAGAGAGAGACGTAGAGAGAGACAGAGTGAGAGAGAGAGACAGAGACAGAGAGACACACAGAGAGAGAGAGAGAGACAGAGGGAGTGAGATAAAGAGACAGAGAAAGACAGAGACAGAGAGAGAGAGAGGAAGAGAGAGAGAGAGAGAGAGACAGAGAGAGAGAGAGAGAGAGATGGTAAAGGTAGAAAGCGGTGACGGGTGCCGTTTCACGATTGTATTAGTGGGCGTCATCGCTTGGGCCTCCTCCGCTGGGAAATTTAAGAATTTTTTTTTTTTACGAAGGGCCCCGTTAGAGTCTATGTGTGTGAAACATCATCGTACATCAAGACATGCTTCACTAGACACGGTACCGCTCAGGGGGGAGGCTAGTCATGTTACATCTGCCGCGGCCATACCTTCGTCTCAATTTTTTCATTGTAGTACGTCATAGTTTAGACACTATCGCGACGCCCCGACCGCCCTAAGTGAAGCAGTGCCACCCGGCGCCCTCCTGCTGTGTCGTAATCAAACCAGCTCCCTCATCCCTGGGAATATGGAGGATTCGGAATAGAGTCACACGTCTATCTATCTATCTATCTATCTATCTATCTATCTATCTATCTATCTATCTATCTATCTATCTATCTATCTATCTATCTATCTATCTATCTATCTATCTATCTATCTATCTATCTATCTATCGGTCTATCTATCTATCTGCATATCTATCTAATCTGTCTGTCTGTCTACCTATCTGTCCGTCTTAAGTCTGTCTGTTTATCTGTGCGTATCTAGATGCAATGCATCAATATTTATCCATCTATCCGTCCATCCACCCATCTATTATCAAACATCTGTACACATTTTTTTAATAGACATTTTTTAAATTTCACACCTGTCAGTGTCAGTGGATCGATTACTTTGTACTCTTACATTATTCGCATGCTAGATTTCCATTTAAGATCTTCCTAGCAGACGACACAGAGAGTGTAACCGATACACCTATATAAAAAAACAACAACTGCCCCCAATACACCAGACACCTTGTTCCTCACCTTCCTGGCCCCCAACGTCATGCTGAAAGTTTGTTTACATATGGTGCGCATTGTTCTTCTTTTACCCGACATAGTTACGCGACAGGGCATAAAAGTATTTATTTACATTTGTTTTATTCCACTTGCCCCCTCCCCTTTCCCCACCCCCTACCCTTTTCCCACACCTCCCTCTCGATCGAGCATTCTAGAGAAAGAAAATATTAGAAATTGAAAGCTTCCTGCGTGAAGAATTGCTTTACCTCCCCTGAGCCTGACTGTTGGATCCACAGAGTATATATTAAATTTGTCTGTTGTATTGTAAAATATTTTACAGCCCATTCAAG
>JAGDYQ010000455.1:15000-50000 GCA_021962125.1 Bulinus truncatus
CGTTGCCTGGTTGGAAAAGAAAGAAAAAAAAAACATTCACTAGTGTAGCCAGGATTTTTGAGGCTTTGCCACCGATAACTTATGATGAAATTTGTACTTTCAGCACGGCTATTCAACCATCCTCACAGACCAGTGACCCTCTCATACTTTTAAACTCACGCTGCTGATGTCTTACTTAGCATTCTTTCTGCAAGTACTACTCACCTACGAGCTCGGGAAGAAATTCCTTGTATCGCTTAAACATTTAATTACCTGGTAGAATTTGACCCACCTTCTGCGGAATACCTTTTTTTTTTCTAACTTAGACTTTGAAGACCACTACGAAAATGCATACATGTATATCTTTATCTATCTATTTGTCTAACTCAGCGGTCAGCAACCATTTGAGACGGAAGAGCCAAAAGTTATAATTTACAATTTTCTCAGTTTGTAAAGAGCCACTAAAACTGTTGTTTCAGTATTATGGTATTTGATTAGGATTAGATATATAAAAACAATATAATTATTATTATTTGCACATGGAACTGGAAGGCCGCAATTCGACATCGAAAGAGCCGCAACTTGACATCGAAAGAGCCGCATGCGGCTCGCGAGCCGTAGGTTGCCGACCCCTGGTCTAACTATTTATCTCTCTCTTTTTTTTCATTCTCTCTCTCTCTATGTCTCTTTCTCTCTCTCTCTCTCTCTAAAGAAAACAACAGAAAATTTTTAAATAGGCAGACAGCTCGACAAACAGATGAATACATAGATAGGCAGAAAGATAGATAGAGATAGATAGATAGATAGATAGATAGATAGATAGATAGATAGATAGATAGATAGATAGATAGATAGATAGATAGATAGATAGATAGAACTATTCTACATCCTAGCCACACAGAGATGTGTCTCTCCTCCACACACCAACCCACACTCCTAAACCTCTGCACAGTTAGTCCACTTGACATAATCATCATCCAAACCCAAACACTCCCCCCCCCCATCCTTTTTTCTTTCTCTCCTCCCACCCCTAACCCCTTCACAAAGGTAATTATCATCATTAACCACATCCACATATCAACATTCCCCCCCCCCCCCAATCCTCTGTCCTGCAGGGTGGGTGAAAAAAGTGGGGAGGGGGGTAGTGTGGATGAACAGAGATTCTTCTTGGAGTGTACTCTAATAAATCACATAAATATGAAAAGAACGAATGGTTGCTTTCATCGCATCCCATTTATAAACAAGTAAACAACCATTGCCTTGTCACGTGATGCTAATCAATTTAGTTTCAGTCTTAAAGTGATTTCTTTGAAATTTCTATTCATGTTTGGAAATGACAATTTAAAACAAACAAAAAAAAAAACAGAATACTTCACGATGAAGCTAATTAGTAGTGTTAACGAAGAAAAATTATGTTTTTGGCGGTAATTTCAAAATTAATCTAAGTGGTCGTCTGAAGATGTCCAAGGGGAGACAAATAAGTTGAAACAAATTATTAAAGGGCCTGTTTTCTTTTGAAACGTAAATTTGATTTTCGTTGCCCACACACACACACACACAACAAAAAAAATAGAACAAAATAAATCCTAATAATTTAGATTTGTAAACACACTCAACTCGTCAAAGTTCGGTACTAATGAAGTTAGGACATAGGACAAATTAGTAGCTGAACTGATCTATATTTAAACATATACATATATATAGCCAAATTTGCAGCTGTATTGGTCTTTTCATAGTCAAGTGATCTTGAGCTTCAAGCCATCGTAGAGCTACCACGGCTACTGGATTCTTTTTTTTAAAACCTTCTAAACTCTGGTAAAGGGTTAAAGTTAAAAACATTATACTCTTTTATTTATTTATTATTTTAAGTCTGGCAAACTCAGACAGATCATAACGGACTAGAAAGTTTTAAAATAAATAAAGGTTAAAAACAGTCGAATGCATAAGAAAATTGTGAAATTTAAAAAAAAAAAAGGGGGAAGCATTATAAAGTAACAAACTCCCTGGCGACTCATACCCCATCCCTTTCTTAGACATGAAATCTGTTTGCCACCTGTATCAGACGATAAAACGCATCAGTTACGGTAACTCTTATAGACTGCTGAGATATCGCGGCTTTATTGCCTTCCTTCCCGCCTTATATATATATATGCGAATCCTTTCCTTCTTTTTAATGGCGAATTTCTAGAGTGAAAGGTATGTACTGTTTACAGCTGATGTGAGGCTGGCACGAAGATATTTCATCATTGATATTATTATTTATTTATGCTTTAAAAATATGAAGTTAAAATTAAAAAAAAGGCTTTGTTAATATATATAATCAATCACATCCTGGACTATGAGGTTTGAAATGAGGGTGTGAAATGAGGGTGTGGGTTGGGGAGGGGGTAAAATTAAATTACATTTTTTCTAGCAATATCATCAAGCGCGATTTTTAAATGTGCATATTAGTTATGTATGCAAGTGGTGTACTTTAACTTTTGCACCAACATTCGATTTCCATAAACATCATTCTATATAAGACTAACAAAAAAACACGGCCAGTCTAGTATTTAAATACATAAACGCTTAACCCTTGTCTCCCTCAGGTAGTTCTCATATCGTGCGGTGTGTGCGTTGTTGTAACCGTGTGTCTCCATCGCAGATAGTTTTCATATCGTGCGGTGTATGCGTTGTATTTCGTACGTTTCTTTATTATTTCCGTTCATAGTTCATGGCAATATAGGCTACATGTTCTTTTTTCTTTTGCAGTATTTCGTATATTTCTTTGTTATCCCTTCTGTCGGATTTCGTTCAGCCAGCCTATGCAGGCTTTTCCACCAGTATTTAATATTTATGAACATTACTTTGTTCACCTATGAACATCAACAACATCTTTCTATCCAAATCATTCAACCATCTCAAAATTGTAATATTGCTGAGTACATTAAAGTCAATGACCTCATAATTCCCTTTGACTCTAGCCGTGACTCCAGACGTGACAGCGCCATACCTAGCACACTAGATTAAACTAAAAAAAAAAAATAGTTCTCACGCGTAGAGATTTGAGAGATTGTCGCGCAATGATGAAACCAAATAAAATAGCCCCCCCCCCCTCAAAAGCAGGAGTTGGTATCGGTGAACCACGATTCATCTGAATTGTGAATCAAATGTCATTGGAGCTTTCATGGAATACCGGGATCGGAATCGTAGTCGGAGAAATTTTACCGAATTTCAGATTTCGTATTCGATCCATTCGATTCCATTGCAACCATTTTGAGCTTTCCATAAATTGATAGTTCTGTACATGTATATAGGAATTGGGAATCGAATATCTTAGAGAAGAAAAATGGTTATTGAATAGGAATAGCTAAACATGTTTGGCCTCGTGACATCATGAGATGATATAAAGAAACTGTTCGAATACGCGTTTTTTTTATATGCAAAATATGCTGTAAAAAAATGTCGCACGCTAGTGGAGACTATTTACAAAAAAATTGTTTGCTTACATTTCACTATCTGCAAGTGAGTTCATTGTTATGGTTATTCTATGTTTCAATATGCATGTATTCAGAGTCGTTCTTAAGGCTCAGGGCCCACATTGTCTCATGGGCCCCTCTCATAATTAATTGATCTTAAATATGGTGGTGAGGTGGCCCAGAAGGTACCTTGGCTTATGACCCCCACAGATCCTTGGAAGTATCTGCCAAGGGACCTCCAAATATCTCTGGAAGTATCTGTCTCGGGCCCCCACATATCTCAGAAAATACCTTCCTAGCCCCCCTACACACATATCTCTGGAAATATCTGCTTATGCCCCCACATCTGCTAAAAACGGCCCTGCAATTTCTAAACCCTAAAATATTTATACTTTTTTTTTTGCAGGTGGTCGAGAAACTGATGTCCAGAAAATGCAGGTGTCACGGAGTATCCGGCTCATGCGCAGTGAAGACCTGTTGGCGCGGGCTGCCGGCCTTCAAAGACATTGGCCAGAACCTGAAGGAGAGCTACGAGAAATCGGTGCGGCTGGCGGGCCGCGCACAGACGAAACTTCGGCGGAAGGAGAAGTCGAAACGTCACTTGCCCATCACGCACGACGAGTTGGTGCACCTGAGCAAGTCGCCCAACTACTGCAAGTACAACCCGAAGAAGGGGATCCTGGGCACGGCGGGCCGGGTGTGCAACCGCACGGCCCGCGGGCCGGAGAGCTGCGACCTGCTGTGCTGCGGACGAGGCTACAACACGCAGGTGGTGCGGCACGTGGAGCGGTGCCAGTGCAAGTTCCACTGGTGCTGCTACGTGGAGTGCAAGACGTGCGAGACTATGGTGGACATCCACACGTGCAAATAGACGTCCGCGCGTGTGAATAGAGATCCGCAAGCGTGAACAGACGTCCAAGCACACACAAAAAAAGACGTCCGCGCGTGTGAATAGAGATCCGCAAGCGTGAACAGAGGTCCAAGCACACACAAAAAAAAAAGACGTCCACGCGTGTAAAAATAACGACCACACGTGTAAATAGAAATGAAAAAGTGTAAACAGACGTCCATACGTGTGAATAGAAAAGTGAAAATGAGCGTCTGTCCAAGTCAACTGTATTTAATTGTTTACAACCGCCGCCACTCATTTCAAAACTTCAACATTCATCATGGTATTTTTTTGGTGTATTTGTGTGGAATCGTGTATGAAACAGTGTGTATTTGTGTGGAATCGTGTGTGAAACAGTGTGTTGTGTGTGTGTTTGCAGTTGTTGTTTTTTATAAGTGTGTGTATGTATTTTTAGTATCTTTGTATTGCCATGGACCATTCATTATTTAAATTGAGGTATTATTTATAATGCATGATTGTTAGACTTGTACGATTCAGTTCAAATCTTACCCTTATTGTTATATCTATTATAACTATAATTATTGTTGTTAATATCATTATTATAATTGTAATTAGTCCGTGTCATCTCGGGGATCCTACACAAACAATTATTAATTAGCATTATATTATGATTTTTTTTAATTGCTAAATATATTGTACCTTCATCTTGTTATAATTATTTAAGTTTTCCGTTATTGTTGTTGTTGTTATTTGCTTTTTTTGTTTTTTTAAATAAGTTTTACTACTTTGAGATCTATGTTCTTATTTGCGTGAAATTCTCTATAGAAACATAAATTGCTATAAGTAAAAAAAACCTGTCGTGATAACATTGATCTACTAATTGTAAGGCAGATTCATATGACGCTTAATGAGCATCCGGTCCCAATGCAGCACGATTGGGCTACTATCCCTGGTCATAACTAGCAGATACGTTCTTGGGCATTGGGGGGGGGGGGGGGCTAGCAGAGACTTTCATAGATGATAGTGAAAAATTATTTGCATTTGGGGCTCAAGACATCTGTGTGGAGCCATAGACTATTGTCTTGATCCATAGACAGTTGTCTGGAGCCCTAGACAGTTGTCTGGAGCCCTAGACAGTCGTGTGGAGCCCTTGTCAGTTGTCTGGAGTCTGGAGCCCTAGACAGTTGTCTAGTTTGCATATTCAATATAATGGCTCGCATATCTAGATCTCCTATTTGTCGGGTGTAGCACAGCCGTCCCCGACCACCGGTACCAAATGGTACCGGGCCGTCCAACAAGAAACATTTAATTATTTCCTTTTTAATTTACTGTGGTGCATTTCTCTCGGGATTGTGCGACTTTCCATGGACGAGAGATAATCTCCCTCATTCCCCCTTCCCTCGGGCCGCGGTGAAATTATCAAACGCTGACCAGAGTGGCGAGAAAAAGGTTGGGGGACGGACCACTGATTTATAGCATACAGCAAATTGTTTTTATTCATGTATAATTTTTTTTTTAAACTTAACCATAAAGGCCAGTAGTTTATTATTTATTGTTGGGAGCGAAACATATACAGTGGATTCCGCTTAATTGGGACACCGCTTAATTGGGACAGCCTCTTACTTTGGGATAAATCTCAAAGGAACCAAACCAAGAAGCCAATAGTAAAATAAAATTGTATGTTTAATTGGGACAGCCGCTTAATTGGGACAAAAAGCCTCGGTCCCGATGTCAATTAAGCGGAATCGACTGTACTACAATACCCTTTTCTAAGATCTTATCGTGTTTATAAAATCTAATGTTTACTGTGTTTAGCAGAGGACAGTTTGTTAAGACCTTCGACTATGACAGACAACTCTTTAAGCTCTTTTAATGTTTACATTATTTAAATTATAAGATATTTTTTTTATTGTCTGAACATCTTTTACGTTAATCCTGCCAATAGCTTAAGATCTTGTTTATAAAACCATATATTAACCCTTTGCGTCTTGAATTAGCCAATCGCCGTCTCCACCGATAGCGGCAGTAGTTACTTGTTCCGCTACTTTTGATCCCTAATTTTTTTAATAAACTATACTTAGCTGTACGAGTTTTTAACCTCCGTAAAAATCGAAAAAAAAACAACTTTATTTAAAAATAGTTCCACTGACACTTAGGTTATATTTCTGTTTTAAATTTAACTCCTTTAAAAAAAATAACTAAAGGGATGTGACATTCAGTGCAGTTGATTGAAACAAATGTAAAAAAAAAAAAAAAATTTTGACGACTTTAAAGTATAATAAACTTTTTTTTATATATATTATGTGAAAACTCTTCAACAAAATTTTAATGCATTACTGTATTGATATTAAAATGACTCTGTGAACATCATCTAATGTTATTACTTTTACCTAATTTATTATTATTTAATTTAACTTACATGTTATCCTAATATTTGATTTTCGAAATGACTGTAACGTCTGTCCTTTAATCGTATGGCAGTGTTTGAATGATTTGCATAGATTGGTATGTCTGTTTATGTGTGTATTTCATAGCGCCTAATAATGTATAAACAGAGTGTGCTGGAGAGTGGTAGCAGAGGCAGGCCCATAGTGTGTGTCTAGGGCCCCCCTGAGTTTTGTCTGGCCCCCTTGCTTATTTGTTCTATTTACTAAAATGTATTACCTGCCCCCCCCCTGCTATTGCCTAGTCCCTGCTGTAGAATGCCTGGTCCCTCCTGTAGCATTTTCACGCTACGGGGCTGTGCAGAGGCAATTTGCTCCGCAAGGAGTTCAAGGCATGAAGTCAATTATGTATACACATAGGCAGCGGCGGACTGGGGTTGGTGGAGGGCAGAAAAATAAAACCCGTTGGCTCCTCAATGAGGAGCCCAGCCTCGTAGCGTGAAAATTCTACAGCAGGGGCCAGGTATTCTACAGCGGTGGGTGGGGGGGGCAGGTAATACATTTTACTAAGTAGAAAAAATGAGGGGGGCCAGGCAAAACACCGGGGGAGAAGGCCGGCCCCTGCCCCCACCACCCCCCAGCACGCTACGGGCCTGAAGGAGCCTCATCAAAATGGGCATCAATTCAGTATATTTTGGTCTTTCTGAAGATCTTCACAAGCTGGGGCCCCAGGCTGCTGACGTTTTTATGGATAAGCAAACCAGGCCGCTTCCAATGGCCCTACTGTAAAAGGGTCTACCAGGTTGGGAAATTTATTTTTGCCAACTACAATGAAGTGCGGATTACGTCACTTTTCAGGGACTTGGACTAAAGTGACTTAACAGTTTGGGGTGGGATAAGATGGGGAGGGGGGAGGGTGTTTGCAAATATTATTAGCGGCTCAATATTTTCAAGTGGGGCCATGGCGTCGTTTTTTGCATAGGCGCCCCAAATGTACCTTTACCCGATTACTATTAATGGCAGGCGAATCCGGCGCGGGCCCTGGCCCCCAAAGTGTAACGGGCCCGGGAAAATCCCAATTTTACCCTTCTAATGTCCATGTCTCTGTCTTCATAAAGAGGCCCATTATTCGCTTCTACACCCGGCGCCCCAATAGACGTTAATCCCCCACTGCCTAAGGCCATCTAAAATGTTAATGTTTTGGTCTTCACGATATTTTTTTCCCAATCTCGCAGGATTAATGTAAGTGGGATTGACATATTTGAATACAGTTTAAAAAGTGAAAAAAAAAAAAAGAAAATTTATCGCTGCATTCATGTGTTCAATTTATAAGTGATATTTTTTGCTGTTAATGTTGGGCATCCTTGCTAAGGCATGTGTTGGATGAATAGTTACAACTAGATTATATTGCCCTTAAAAGATCGGCTGCATGGCAGAGTTAATAAACATTTAATCCACTTAAAAAAAAAAAATTCTAGTTAACAGGGCCGTAAGGAATTCACTGAATGTGTAAGAGTTTCACGGTACAGCTTTTTTTTTGGGGGGGGGGGGGGGGGGAATCACTGGTGTTTGGGGCGGATCAAAACGCCCCGCGCCCAGGGCTCAGACTTCGGAAAGGCCGGGCTAAAAACACTAACTTCACACTTGTGTTAGTAGTCTTTTCACCATCTTAAGCGGCCTTATTTATTATTACCTTTAATATATTTAGCATGACAGTCAACATCCCCCTCCCTTCCCCCCCCCCCTCCCCGTGGTAAAAAAGATATAGGCCTACTTTTGATGTTTGTTTTTTTTTTCCAATACAGACCCAGCCCCCCTCCATTTTGGATGGATGGGCGTGGTAAGTTATTTTTATCTACAACTGCGTCTGGCAGTCTAGCACCTATGCCAACCCTTTCTTTTTTCTATTTCAGTCAGTGATTCTCAAAAAGGCTGTAACCCCCTTCCCTTTGATGCCCAAGGATTATATTTTTCTACCTTTTAAATCACTGTGTAGCAACTGATAATGTAATGTTGTATATTGTTGATGTATGTAGGCTGCTAAGAAATTGTATTTATTTCTCTTTTTTTTTTTTTTTTACCTTTTTTTTATATTAATTTTTATGTTATTTATGTATCAGTGTGTGTCCAATGTTGTTGTTTTTTTTATGAATAATTATTTTATAAAACCTCAACCCACCCTAAAATGCAATATTTCTTTTTAAATAGCAACATCTCTATTTATAACTGGTATCAATATACAAAAGTGTTGTTCGAAACTAAAACTGTCAAATTAAATTTGTAATAAAAATCGTAGATTTAATATATGTTGCGTTTTCTTTTTTCATTTATTTTTCTGTTTTAAAATTGTTCGTATTGATGTCCAACTCTGGCATAAAACAATGAAGACTCCCCCCCCCCTTTCTGAAATGAGATACAGTTTTACCTCATTTGGTTGGTAAGTTAATTTTAAGAGGGGGAAAAAAGCAAACACTTACTACACTATCTCTTTTCTTGTTTTGTTTAAATATTTAAAAAACACCAACAACTACAAAACAACATTGGCTAAGATTACTTTTGTTTCTTGTTTCACTTTTTACAGTTGGCAGTCCGCTATGCCCTCCTCCTGGCCATGTTTATCACCCAATGTGCCCAGCTTTGGCATTCCTCGTAGTTCGGCTTCCCAACTATTTGCTCAAGCATCCGCTGGACAATTAGTCTTTCTTAAGAATGTTTCTCTTTACACTTGAAAGTGGGTTTGAGAAGGTGTGTTGCGAAGATCCTGTAAACATTCTAAACTTTAAGTACCGTAAAACTGTTTGACTAATCTAATGGCCAAAATGTTCAGGAAATAACCCTATCAACATTTATAAAAAAAACAGCCTCCTGAAAAAATAATGTCTTCTTAAAACAAATCTACTGTGTGCTCTGAAAGTCGTATTCATATGATTTGCATCACTCGAATTAACGCAAACTTCCGTCTAAGTCTTATTGTTCATATGTGTTACAGTTCAAACTAATCCTTTAACTGTAAATTATACTACCGTCCCTTTCTGTCAGACACACACATTTACATATGTAATTGGTTTTGTTTTTAAAACTATGACCATTCTTATTTTGGCAATTTAATAGTATGCATATATTTACAAGCAAAATGTATGTTCTCAATATGTCATCAATTAGCTTGCAGTTAGGCCTATGTCACAAGTTAGCCACGCAAAAAGAGGTTCCCTAAGCCCCCCCAAACGCTCGCTCAAAGGAGCAGATGAAGTTTAGAATTCATCTGTTTCAGCAGCCTCTGCATTTAACGGGATCGTGTGGTTAGCACAACGCCCAGCCTCCTTCACTCCCCCCCACCAACTTAAACTCAGGTATCCGTTTAAAGCTGGGTGGGCTTGGGGACTTACACCAGGACCTGAAAAAAATCCCAAAGGGGCTCTCACTGAGGTTCGAACCCAGGACCCTCCGGTCGACAGTCAAGCGCCCTACACCACATGACCACCCGTCCCCGATGAGTTTTGAAGTGTGTCCAAAATGTGATTGGATGGAGGAAAGGGATATAAATGGGTAAATAATAAGGGAACTGCCCCTATTAGCTGTACTATAATTTATTAAGAAGGAAGAAGGCATCAATTGAACTGACATGTAATCACACTGGTCTAAACTAATAATTGAATAAACTCATATGCTAATGCTTAATGCAACTGTAACAATTTTAGAGAACTCAGCCATATTTGAAACTGACTGATTATGACATGGTTTAGAATAGAACTATACTATGAGGTACCCTATGCCTTTTTTTTTTAATGTAGTAGAAATACTATGAAGAGCCATTTAACAGTCAATTTAGCGAACAATAGTAATAAAATAATAGAAAATTGCTCTTTGAGATCAACTTAAAAACTCGCAGCATTTGGCTGCCATTTGAATATAAATGAATAAAAAAAAAATCTTGATTGAGAACAAATAATACATTCATTGGTTTGTTTCGATTAAACTTTAATGTCGAGTACAACTTTTGATGAGTTAATTTCAATTTAGAAAAAAAACTCAAGCAGCAGCTCTAAATAAAAACTTAAACAAAACCAATAAATCAAATTTCACAATTTTAAACCATCAGGTTTTATTTACTACTTTCAAATTGTTACAATGAAAAAAAGCGATCAGAATAAATCAGACATTGTGACAGCAAAAAATTATTGACTATTTATGAAATAAATTTCTCAAACATATCATAAAAGTATTTATATTCATATGTTATTTTAAAAAAAAATTAAACCATAATAAAATGACATGATATATGGTCTCTATAAATATGAATATAATAAAATGAAATAATGTCCTTTATTGTTACATCATAACTAATATAATCTGAAACACAAACATAAACGTGATTTTTTTTTTAAAGCTGCATCGGGTACGTAAGTAAAAGAACTTTGGTTTAATCAGCTCCTCAAATTAAAAAACTGACCATTTAAACATTTCGATCAAAATACAATTGAAAGTTAATATACAATTATGTAAAAAAAAAAATTTTTTTTTAAATTCTTTATTCATTTCAAAAATAGCAACTATTATTTAGTGAAGGGAGATAAGTACTATACTTTCAATAAGGTTATGTTTGTTTTCATGCAAAGGCCAGTAACTCTGCTAAATGCTAACTTCAATTAAGACAAGCCCAAAAAGAATTTTTAAAGAAAATGTAATTTCCTACAAAAAAAATGTTAATTATTTTTTTAATTTAACAGACCATAATATGCACATACAACTGTTAAGAAAATGCTATGTTGATTATGTATTTTAAATTGTTGGCTTTGACACATCCCCTTGATACTGTAGAAGTTTAGCTTCAATTCCCAACAAATAACAATATTTTTATGGATAGACTGAGCCCCCTCCTGTCCGCGAGATGTGTGTGATGCCCTCAGAGCCCTAATAACTCAGAGGTCAAGAAAAGTAAAGTTCCCTAAACGCTTAATGTTCTATTGGGGCAGATGAAGTGTAGAATTCTTCTGTTTCTGTAGCCACTGCACATGAAGGGATTGTGTGGTTAGCACAACGCCCAGGCGCCTTTACTTCCCCCAACTTAAGTCAAGCACCCATTTAAAGCTGGATGAAGTTGAAGGACTTTTTTTCAACTTTTAGATGGACCTGGAAAATTCTCTTGGCTCTCTCTGGTCAACAGACAAGCGCTCTTCACCACTCTGCCACCCGTCCCCACTCAGAGATCAACACAAAGTTCCAAATTATAAGGAACCAAAGAACCAGAAAACAAAAAATTAGTAAAAAAAATCTGATCTTTCAATTTGCTCAAGATTATTTGACTCTGTCAAAATTATTACCCATCAGCTTGTTGCAAAAAAAGCAAAACTTACAACTTGAATTAAAATAAGTTAAATGAATTTTATGATATACACACTGAGTGAATTTCTATGATTGAACTTTGTAGCTTATGATGACCTTTTAAAAAGAAGACACTTTGTAACTAACTGAAACCAATTTATTCCCACACCGGACTAATACTAAATACTAGGAATCTCAAGAAACCATGGCCATGGGCCAATTTTTTTTTTTTTTTTAAAAGACAGCTCCACCTCAGAAATTTTTTATCACTTTCCCACACATTGCCAGAAGATATAAAGTAAAAGCAACTTCTAAACATCAAAACTGAACCATAAAACCCCACAATAAACAGAAGTAATAAGCAGAAGTGATAAACTGAACTAATAAACAGAAGTATCAGGATCAATGGAATTCACAAATTTTAAAGGAGGATCTAAGATTCAGTTGAACCAGAAAATAATTTTTAGATACAAAAAATGAAAAGCTGTTATTTATTTTTTTTTGTCATCTAATATGGTAGAAAATTTTTCATCTCGATATCGAGTATAGTGAAATGAATATTGCTACACATGTAGCTGTTATAAACTTTTAAAATTACTGTATCTCAAATACTCTGGGAATCATTTAGTAAAACATACAAAAATAAAAAAAAATCAACTGGTTTAGAAGTCAGTTATTTTTTTTTAATTACCTAAAGAAAAAAAAAACACCTGCCGAATAGGCAAGGCTAAAAGTATGCAGTGTAGAACACCCTGACATATACAAAGAATAGTGGTGAGAGGGGGAGCAATGCCCAACTGTCTGGCTTGTATCACTAAAGCGAACTATGGAATTCATGTTACATGTTAAAATATATCGGCCAGTTTATCACAAAACATTTTGCTCAAATATACAAACTAATACACGTAATTAGGAAAGTCTTATACAAGTACAGTGAAATATTTATCAATATACATAAAAAAAAGAACTATGTGATTATTTAACAAAAGTGGGGTTTGTTACAGTTGAATCATGTACATTACTTTAAGGCTTCTTTTTAGCTTGATATGTCTCTGAGACTTCAAAAGAACATTCTCATTACATTAACAACAAATCTTTAAGGGATTAATTTGAAATGTAACATATTTTCAAAGTTTTCATTCTCCGCATGATGAACTAATAAACTTACTTTCAGAGTTTTGATGCAAAATCTTCATCTCTAACTTTAATAACAACTTTGCCTATAGACTTTCTATCCAACACATACTGATAAGCTTCATTGATCTGTGAACAAGAGGAAATAAACACTTCAGGCTGATAAGGTGTAATCATTGAAAAAAATAATCTAATAAAACAATGCCGATTACTGAAGACTATCAAACTGTAATAAATTAATGAATTTGATCTGAAATATCTGAATAACTTAATGTAGTGAAATTTACCTCATTTAAAGAAAATGTCCTGCCCACATGTGGTCTGATTTTGTTTTCAGCCAAAGCTTGAAGGACTTGAGTAATTGAATGCTTGAAGGCAACTGGATTGGACAGGGCGTAGCTTCCCCAGAACACACCGATGAGAGAAGTGGATTTTAAAAGTAGATGATTGGCAGGAATTTTGGGTATGTTTCCAGAGGCATAGCCAATGGTCAAAGCTCTTCCTTCAAATGCTAAACTAATAAAAAAAAAAATTCAAACTGAAATTGATCACACACATTAAAATTATCAAAACATATTTATTTCTTATTTTAATCTGAGTAAAAGAAATATCAACAGTAACATCAATAATTGTTTTCACTCAGGGATGAGATGTTATCTCGTGGTCCTCCCAAGTACATTTCTTACTGCACTTCACTTCTTTTCTCTTTGCTAAAGTTTACGTGAATAATATCTGAATGGCACAGTTAATACTAAGGGTTCTTGTTTTATTCACCTCTGAGTATTTTTAGTATACAATGCCCCAATCAAAAACATATCAAACATGCAATGAACAATCATTGGTACATGAAATGACACCAACGCTTTCACCTACCTTTTGACACATTCCAACAGAGTGTCCCCTCCAACTTGATCCATCACAACGTCGACTCCCTGTCCATTGGTGTACTCCTTGACTTTATCCACTATTTTCTCTTTGGTGTAGTCAATAGTTTTATCTGCTCCTCTGGATTTCAAAAAATGGCATTTGTCTTCCCCACCACAAGCAGCAAACACCTTTTTCAAGAAGTACACTTTTTATTTTAAGACTTCACAATCCATGAGCTTTCTCTTTCTAAGTTATATATCATTTAGTCATATCTTACCCATAATAATTTGGGGGTGGGGTGGGGGGAAGGGGTGGGGGAGAATATAGCTGACTCAGCATATTTTTAACCAGATGGCATTGTACAGTATTCTTTTTCTCGCATATCCCCTGTTTTGTTTTTAATCCTGAGAGGCAGCAGTAGTCGTTCTTAGAGGCTGCAGTAGCAGTCAGAAACACAAAAGGATATAAGATTTAAAAAAAAAAATGTTTTGTCTCACCTGGCAGCCAAAGATATTTTTAGCAATGTCCACTGCAGCCAGACCAGCGGCTCCTGCCGCTGCTGTCACCAAAACTTTTTCACTGAAAAAAATTAAGCAAAAAAAAAAAGTAATAAGTATCATATGGAAGAAAAATGTTTTGTTAATAATTTTATGAAAAAAAAAAAAAGAAGTTAAGTTCCGGTGAACTCTGAAGGGCTCATCAAGGCAGATGAAGTTTAGAATTAATCTTTTTTCTGTAGCCAGGGCATACTGAGGGATTGGTATGGCTAGCACAATGCCCCGCCGCCTTTACTTCCCCCAAAAGTCAGGTAACTATTTAAAGCTTGGCACTTTCACCTGATAAGATCCCTAAACTGAGGTTATCACCCGGAACCTCTCCAGTCGAAAATCAAGCGCTCTACACCCCAAGAACACACATCACCTATCATGAGCATTAATAATAAACCGACATTTTATTTTTTGGTTGATCAGTGTGTAGTTACAATGATGTAGCTTGAATAATTAAATCTTAACTCAAACATGATGCAAGGCAGGACTACAGTTTTATTCATGAACAAAGGAAAAAATTAAAAGAATCATACTTTGATTTGAAGCGTAATTAGTGAAGGGGTGAAACAAGACACAGTGATGGTAACAAAGAGAAAAAAAAACAAAGTCTGATTTTTTACACAACTGGTATATGTTGCGCCTTATACCTATTGTCATATCTTGAGTTACCACCCTTGTGTATTCCTATTCCCCTTCTTTGTCATATACTGATTGTGTTAACAATAACCTTTGGATATGATATAGTAGTGACTAGCCTAGTGCTTAGCTTGTATTAAAATGTGTAACCAGAAGAAGAGAGTAAGTTGCCTACAGACCATTGAGATGGACAGTTGAGTGCTGACCACAGTTATGAAATTGTCATTTAGTTAAAGACCTAGATGGCCATGTAATATTTGGACTTGGTCCATATGTATATAGTGATTTGTATGTACAATTTTTAAGAAATATGGATAGTTTCAAACATCTCGACAATGAACAGTGAATTTGTGTCATTTATATAACTGGAATTTATGAATTAACTGTTTTATTATTTTAATGTGTATTAATTAAACTGGATTTTTTTCTCAAGCACACTAGTCTTATGAATTCATTGGAATGACTGGATTTGAGTCATGACATTTGTTAACAATGCATAACTAAGATAAAGTATCTCTCACTCTATTTATTTTTTAAGTATCTTTCAGGAAAAATAATGGGTTCTGGGATGGGGAGATGACAAACTTTTTTCAATCACCCAGGTGTATGAAGTCCCTGTAAGGATGAGATGAAATCTCTTAGATCCTATAAACCACTAATGGGACGATTTGTATGGTGCCCCTCTTTCATCCCCCACCATAACCGATACAGGGGAATTTTCACCATGACCTGAAATACCCATTGGTCCTAGCCTGAGATCAAATCGGGGACCCTCAGGTTGACAGTTGAGCGCCTTAACACACGACCATCCCCCCCCCCCAATCACCTGTGATCAGTGTTCACTCTAAGCTGTGCGTGTGAGCCTACACAGATGCAAAGTGCTTGCATACAAATTACAACCCAGTGCATAGATATTTATTTAGAAAGGCCCATATACCATTATGTTGCGATATAAAGATATTTAGTTTCCTTCCAAATAGTTTCTGCCACTTACATTGTTTTAAATCTTAATGCCAAATAATTAAAATAGCTGTGATATTCAGACTACAGACAAATTATGTTAGTAAAAAGCAGAGCTAGGGCACAAGGATATTTTGTTATCATTGAAGCATATTACCCTTTTTTTAAATTGGCTTTCATTGCCAGTGCCATGTAAGCAGTTCCATATGACACAATTACAGCAGCAGCCTCTGTCAAGGTCAGGTTGTCTGGAACAGGGAAGACAGACTATAATCAACAAAAATCAAATTAAAAAATTGTATCAGTAAATATTTTGCGAGAAACAATTTATAAAGAGATAAATCAATTATTGATGTCAAACTTTAAAACTAAAAAAAACACAGATGAATTTTCTAATCAAATTATTTCCCAAGCTTATAGATAAAGTGGTAAGTTAAAAAAAAAAAAAGACTATAACTTACAGCCATGTCTGCAAGACACATTTCTGCTGCACCACCTGACGTCTTACTTAATCCTAACACAAAAACTCTGTCACCAGATTTTAAGCCATGAACCTCAGAACCAACTGCTAATACTTTTCCAGCTATTTCAGCACCTACGGAGAGAAAATTTATTAGGTGAAATCTAAGTTAAAGCAACAGACCTTCCCCCCCATCTTAAAATTTCACATATATAACTGAGAACTGTTCCTTTGCATATTTTTATTATTACCTGGTGTGAATGGAGTCCGGCGTCTGTCCTGGTAAAGTCCTTTGCAGGTCAAAATATCTGCAAAGTTCACGCCACAGGCATGGGTTGCAACAAGTACCTGAAATATACAATTTTAAGAACATTTTTGATGATTATGTCTAAGCAATAGACTAAATGTGACACAAAGTTACAAATACACTAGATTTTAAAAAAAAACAATAAGCAGAAAATAGACAGAAACAAAAGAAAATAAAAAAAAAATATACAGTGCAATTATTAATATCAAAATATTTGTTAGTTTAGAAATTACCTCAGTTTCCTTCAGTTTTTCTGGTACTGGAAGTTCTTTAACAATTAAAGGTTCTGCCAACTTTATGCAGACTGCTGCTTTGTATACTGACAATGAACCATGAACATTATTTGTCAATAATCTGGTATGATGCCACTGCCCTGAATACAATCTGCAATGAGTATTTAAGTTAATAGCAACTTATTTCAAACAATTCAACTTTATCACACCATTTACTGAGTCCTAAAACAAAAACCAGATTGCTTCAGTAGTTAATTTGCAAAACTTCAAGTAAATGAATTAATGTCAACATAAAAATGCAAAAAAAAAAAAATACCTTCAAAATAAAATCCATTAAAAAGTTTAATACATATAAGTTTAATTACTTATTTTTTAAATCAACATTCAGAGGGATGTAATAATGAATAGTTGACTGTTTTTGTTAAATTTCAAGTACAATTGGTAATTATCCAAATTGCAAAAAAAAAAAAAAAAAAAAAATTCAGTACAAAAAAATTATCTCTTATTTTAAATGATTTTTATTAACAATGAAATATTTTTTTTTGTTCAGGTTGCTTACAATTGTAACCGTGCAAGACCATTTTTCTGGAAAATAAATACAAGCCACCTTAGCCTTTAGCGCATACCCTTTCATCGCCTATGTGATTTCTCTACAAAAAGAATTACTATTACTAATTACATTTAGTTACCAAATTTTGCTTATTATTCTTTAAAATGTAATATTTCAAACATGTGTTTGTGTGTGTGTTAAAAAAATAAACATATTTATTAAACATAATACTTAATAATAGGCCTATTAAATTAATAACCATAAAAAAACAGATGAGGCTGGATCCTCACACAGAAGAAAAGGAGTCCAAAATAATAAGGCTTATAAGTTATAAGGCTGGTATACTGATAGTAATAATAAATATTAATAATACTATGATATAAAGATCTGTATAAACTATTATTAATAAATTAGTGAGTAAAACTTAAACAGAATGTCCTGACTGAACTGAATGAGAAGTGTCATAGAGTTGACTAAAATTCACTAAAACATCTAGTCTAATGGCGTAATCATAACGGTCTATGCAAGTAGCATTACCATAGGGAGGCATTGTGTGAGTGTGAAATGTTTGTCAAGTCCGTGACCATGGTATTGAACTTGTAACTGGGACGGTTTTTATGGTGCTCCACGGGAGATATAGTGGGACTTAAACCATGACCTGAAATATCACCGAAGATCGAACTAGGGCAGGGACCTTCGGCTTCAGGTCGACGTCGAGTATTACTATTAGAGTTGTTTAGTTTTGAAAGCGGTCTGGTTTTTTTTTTTTTTTAATTAAAAAAAGTGTTTAATAAGGTTTTTTTTCGAATAATAAAAATAAAATACAATGATCAGTGATAAAAAAAATTATGTGGTGAGCTACCGTAGACTGTGTCGAAGCATAACTTTTGAAGATATTGATAACGCCATTTTATTTGTTTACTAAACTTTGAACCCATGTGATTGTCCGATATTCCAACAGAGTAGTGTCCCTTTGTTTAGAAATTTCTTTATTTGTCACAGTACCTGATGGCTAAACTTAACACATGATAAAAAAAAAACAACAACTCCCATTCACCGGCTAGTTTAAGAGAAAGATTTGGATTGTTCAGTAATAAAATAGTTAATTCAAAATACCGCTGTCTGTGGCGGAATAGGTATAGCTGAGCCCTTCCCATTACCCCGCAATAATTATTTTTTTTAATAATTTTATTATTACTCTAACTATTTATTTAAAATTTTAATGATTAAAGAATGTCTGAACCATAAAATACATTTAAAGTTAAAGGTCTACGGGCTACTGTCATATCATTTAAAGTTATACTTACAGGTTACAACATTTTTTAGTATCAATACATGTTAAACTTAAGAAATATCCCACTCTTATTTAAATACTGGTTACCTTTGCCAAAGGCTTTTGCCTTAACTTTTTGTATGTCCAGAGGCAGAAAGTACAATAAGTCTTCTGAGATAGTCACATGGCATGACAATTTATTCAACTATTAGGCTACCAATATTAGCATCTAAAACTGGAGTGATCAAAAATTATACTTATAGGACTGGGAAAATAGTGTGGCCTTCTGTGTTTTCGCTGAAAAAAATACTATTCTGGGCATTGTTTAAATTACCTCCCAAAAGACACACATCTGACTATAAATTTATAAGGCTAAAAAGGTAGTCCTGGTTGTTTATGAAAAAATCTTTAGATCTGCAGTCATTGTATTAATCATAATTAGGTATATGTTTGTAAATATATAATGTTTACAGCTCATTCAACTCAAGTGTTGCCACCACTAACCAAATAAAGTACTAATATTATATTATACTATTACTACTATTAGCTAGAATTGTTTTATGGTTTTGAGACATGGAGGATTAAGCCTTTACCATAAAATAAATAATGTCTTAAATAAGAAAGTAATAAAATATATCAGCTAATAAAATATACTTTTATATTAAAGTGACTTAAGGCAGCTAGGCTCGCTTTTTTTTTTTTACTTTCAATTTTTAATAAGTATACTATGTAAAAAAAAAATTGTTTTTGAATTATCACAAGCATAAATTCCTCTTATTTCTTCAGGATCAATATGTCAGTATTGCCTCAAAGAATTGTGGATGATTCAGTTAGGGAAGAAATACTTGAAGTTGGCAAAGTGAAGACATTTGTTTTAAAAGTGGGAAAATTAAAAGATTCACCTTCAGGGAGCCAGAAAGTATTAATGCTAATTATACCAGGTAATGGCAAAGTTTTCTTCTATAAAGATTTAACCATTCACTCAAATTTTTATTTGTGTTTCATTCATTTATCAATCAATGTACACGTTGAGGGCATTTGTAATAATCTATAAGGTCAGTTTATCTAACAAAATTGATCACACTATATTTCTTTCTGTTTTCCCATTTGTTCAGGTGAGAGATGAGAGAGTTACACACATGTAATGTTAAAACAATTTGGTTAGTTTATATGCCGCTGAAGAAAAGTGGTTTGGTGATGGTGGTGTATTTAATACATACTGTTTTGTTTTCATTAATTAACTCCAGCATCCATTATACTCATGTAATTTGCAATGTTCTGCCCATCTCTGCAGGCAATCCTGGTGTTCCTTACTATTATGAAGATTTTATGCAGGAACTGTATAGCCACTGTGATGGTCAAGTTCCAGTATGGACAGTTGGTCATGCCGGTCATGTACAGCCCCCAGATCAGAAACTTTCTTTGAAGGATGTCTGTAAGTTTTAAATCTTATTATTTTTACACTCTTTTTATAAGCAGACTGAATTAGATAGTTATCATTCATCAATTCTGTTTAATAATATTTAGCTGAGTAAATTTGTTGCTGGGGTTGTGAGTATGCTTTACAAAGTGCAGGCTATGTATTTAATCCATGTTAAATCTGAATTCTTGCAGTTATCTGTGTCCTTAATGAAAACACCAACACTTGCAACTTCTATTGTGGTGGGAAATATATATATTACACAGTAACTTCTCATACTTACAGGAACTCTGTAATGGGTGTACAGATGAATACCAACCGGCAAATTTTAAAAAGTAAATTACTGATCGTTGGAGACGTTAAAATCTTAAAAAACTTTGCTTCAAATAGGAAGTCATGAGATTTTAGATTTTGCAGACCAGTTATCTAACTTACTTGTTTTGGGGGCAGTTTTATATTGTGGTTTTTCTATGTTCCCCTCCTTATTCACTTGTGTTTTCGGGCTTAATGTAAATCCTGGATGGTTATGTATATGTGTCATTTAAGACCAGAATTACTTATCTTTTTTAAAGGTAAATATATATTTATGGTAAATTTCAAATATTTTATTGAAACAGAATTTAATTCTATTGGTTCTCGTGTGCCTGAAAAATCAATAAATCCTTTTGGACCACTTTAAATTAGAAAAAAAATTAACAGTTCTAAACACGATAAATCTGAAAATCCATTATTTTTGTTTATCATTTGATGTCCCAGTGAGGATGAGAGTTTATTTCTTCCCTCTGAATCATGCAAGTAATTTTGTTTTATTTCTTTTTTTTACATCCAGTAATGGCCAAGTCATTATGTTGGGTATAAGTTACTGATAATCTGCTTGCCTTAAACATGAACTAATCTCACAACCTCTCAGCCACTGAGTCAGCTTTTCTATTTGTTTCCAGCTCATATGTCAGTTATTTTTACAATTGTTTTTTTTTTTTTTTTGCGATAAAGTTTGTTTCCTAATGTTTTAAGATAAACTTTTTCTTAAAACATTTCAGGCCTCATATTTATTTTTCTCATATTTGGGTTTCAAATTAAAAAGCTACTACATGGAGGAATATACTTTATCAGATATAAAATTGTAAAAATCGCTTTTTTTATACAGAGCTTTATTTTATTCTTGTTACTCTAGGTTCAACTTCTGAAAGTCTCTTCGGACTCGAAGCCCAGATATCTCACAAGATTGAGTTTATAAAGAATCACATTCCCAGAGATGTCAAACTCATTCTCATTGGTCATTCCATTGGCTGCTACATGATTTTAAATATGCTTGATCGCCTGCCATCAAATCAGATTCTGAGATGCTTTATGCTTTTCCCTACAACCGAGCGGATGGCTTCATCACCGAATGGAATCAAGATGACACCCATTCTGAGATATTTACGCTGGCTTGTGGTATTCACTGCATTTATCATTTCCCTTTTCCCTAGCTATTTACGTGCTAACTTTTTCAAATGGTGGTACAAAAATGTGAACTATCCCGCATGTACACCAAGAGCCCTGCTAGCCACTGTAACACCATGGACAGCCAATTTCACGACTTATTTGGCTAAACTGGAAATGAACAAAGTGACCACTTTACAGAAAGATTTGGTCAAGAAGCATGCTGAGAAACTAAGTTTTTACTACGGTTCAGATGACCACTGGGCCCCACCGCAATACTTCTACGACCTGATGGAACAGTTTCCACATCTAGATGCAAGGTTGTGTACTCTGAATTTAAAGCATGCGTTTGTGCTGGACACACAAGAAGGTCGAGAAATGGCCAAAATAGTGTGGCTTTGGGCCCAGTCCCACCATCACATTGTGCTGCTCTCGCAGAATGATGAGAAGGAGGAAGGCTGGGTATTTGATACGTGAGAGTATAGCAGCATAATGTGACATGAGTTTAATGACGTATAGGGTGTACTTTTATTTATGTGAGTTTAAAAACATTTAAATTAAAATTTAGCTTTATAAAATTAAGTCTGGCGAGGTGTTATAAAGGAATGTATGTGATATTGAAATGTGAATTAACTTTAAAAAGTGATTGGTGAATATTTCTTTCATGAATGTTTTTTTATATTGAAATGATTATTAGTAAAATACACACAGGATATAAATTTGAGTTTTTTTTTTTTTTAACTTTAACAATTAGTTTATTTAGTGTGTGTTGTGCATTGGTTAGGATATTGTATGGGGGATTGTCGTGTACTAGTTATGAGAGCTGGGTTGGGGTTAAAGGGCATGACGTGCTGTAATGGTAAAAGGAGTTCATGGTAGGAGACCGGAACTAGTTAGCACGGACTAGCCAGTAGTCTAGTGTGTGGGACTGTGGTCAGTAGTTAGAGTAACACAACCAGAGGTAGTCGCTTGTAGAAGTTAGGCTGTGGAGGTACACAGGAGGTGTCGGGACTGCTGTACTCTTGTATTGATTTATTTTCCATGTATCTTGAGGATTTAACTTACTTATTATATCTTTCGTTTTTGAGGAATACCGTGTTTTGCCTTTTTCTTGATTTGGATAGTTTAAGCATTGTGCTACTGTGTATTGTTGTGTGTGTGGTTCTTAGGGTCAGAGTACTGACACACGTGACTTAACGCCCCGATAAGATCCCTGTACTTAACAGTGTGATTAGTTAATTTAATTATTTAAAATAGAATCAACAAAATTTTGGGATTATTTTGAAAATAATTATTTATTGTCTCAAATTGCTTGAACAAAGCATTCTTCAATCATCAAACAAGTCTTCAACATGGTACTATATATAAAAAAAAATGATGCAGTATAATAAGCAAAAGAAAAATGACACTGATAGTGTAATTATCATAACGCACTGGCTCCACGTACGTCAAGACGGTCGAGGTATTTTTTTTTTACCTCGTACGTCAACAGAATGAACTCTTATGATTTGAAGTCTAATTATACATTAAAATGAGAGGTTAGTTCGTGTGGCGCGCTAGTGATGTAGGTTGTTCGCTTGGCTGAGACCCAGTTTGGCTAGCTATGTGCGGGTTCGATTCCTAATAGAGACATACATTTTTTTGTTCAGATTTTATTTTTCAGGATCAGGGTTAGGGATAGGGTTAGGGATAGGGTGTGGAGCAATATCTATTGATGGTCATTTTTTAATAAATCATAAATTTTTTTTTCCAGATTTTTTTTCAGGATTAGGGTTAGGGACTAAGGACCTCGGGATCCCGAATTAGGGATTAAGGATCTTGAGATCGCAGGATTAGGGATTTAGGACCTCGGGATCGTGGGATTAGGGATTTAGGACCCCGCGATCGCGGATTAGGGATTAAGGACCCCGGGATCGCGGATTAGGGATTTAGGAAAAGGGTTAGGGTTCTCATTTGTTCTGTTTACTCTTTAAATGTGTTAAAACGATCGCAGATTTTGAGCACCATCATTGTGTAAGTAATAATATCATAATATAAACTGCATTTATAACTTTACATCATAAGAGTTCATTCTGTTGACGTACGAGGTAAAAAAAAAATACCTCGACCGTCTTGACGTACGTGGAGCCTGTGCCTTATCATAAATAGATAAAGTAAAGTAACCATTCAGATTTAAGGCAGGTGACAATGCCTATCATACTACTCAGCTACTTTTTACTTTCCCCACCTTGTTAATCCATTAAGAGTTGGGAAGACTGAAAAAAAAATTCCTGGTAATGAAAAAAGAGTTCAAAGATTCCCAAATTAACAACAAGACACTTTCTATGAACTCGATAAATGATATTGATGGTAGACAAGGGAAAATGGGTAGTCACAAAATAAGACTAAATCGAGTTACTTCTCCCATGCCTTACTTGTAACGTTTTTCTAGATATCTACAAAATAATGAACTAATATTGGTACAAGCTATGAGAGTATTAAAAATAAAAAAAAAATTGGTATATTGAGCACTGTGTCATTTGACAAATTCATTTTTCTCTATTGTAGTATTTTGTAACTATGCCAGTTCTTTCAGCAAATTCCTCGAATGTTATAGTTTATATATATAGAAAGAAAGACATACAATTAAAAACATAGCATCTTAATAACCATTCTATTGAATATTTTATTGTAATTACTATTTATCAATATTACAATACATAAAAAAAAAAGATTTAAAGAAATTGTTTACAGTGCAGCTTTTAGAAATTGTATACATATTTACAGTAAAATATAATTTTCTTCAGATGGCAAACATTTTAAATGCTTGACAGACGTTATTATAGTGAACTCTTTATCTTTCTTTCATCGTAAAAAATATCCTCCACTACACCAAGTCTCATTCTGGACTTGACAAAATAAAAACAAAATGAGTAGGTACAAAAAAAAAAGGTTTAGAAAGACATAGCAGTATCAAACTGTACAACTTGTGGATCGCAAGCTTAACAAAATGCAACATTTACACTAAGTAAATACGGTGACAACAAATCATTAAAAAAAATATTGCAACAAAGATTTCAAGAAATAACTTTACGTTGGTGGAGGCAGAGTATGCTAAAATTTGAAGTACGGTACATAAAAAACAACAACAAAGAACTTAACCAAATTTAGGTAAGCATTGTTTAGTCAGCTTGTTACATGGCTGTCAAATAAAAAGTTCCCTTAGCCCAAAACGGGCCATTGGGGCAGATGAATTGTAGAATTCATCTGTTTCTATAGCCTCTGCATATGAAGGGGGTTGTGTGGTTAGAACAATGCCCAGCCACCTTTATTTCCCCAACTTAAGTCAGGTACCCATTTTAAGCTGGGTGGACTTGTGGGACGTCTTTGAAACACATTTCACCTGGAAAAATTCCCATGGGTCTCACAGATGATCGAACCCAGGACTCTCAGGTCGATAGACGAGTGTCTACACCACACCCGTCCCACGGTTGTCAAATAGAGTTGATTATATTAGTGACATTGGCTGAATCAAGAAATGATACTAATTCCAAAATTGTATACAAGAAAAAAAATCTCAAAACATCATGTTACAAAAAAAAAATCAACTATAAACAAGCATTAGTCAAATAAATCTTTAAACTTTCACTTTCTGTAGTAATAACTAATTTTAATGTGTAGTCTGGATAGTGTAAAAAACAATATTTAATTTCAATTTTAAAGCACACATTGGACTTAAAAAGTGAGTAAAACAATCACAATTGTGTGTGCTATTCTTGTAGTAAACACTAGCAGTAACAAAAACTTTATACAATATAAACTCTTTCAGTTTGAAACACACCAATCAGGTCACTGGAGAAATCTGTTATTTTTGGCCAGAGATATTTATGTATTGATGCAAATTTAAATAACATCTGAATCATTAACATATGAATTTATTCATAACAAAATTAGTACGATAAATAAATAAATGTACTACCATTAATTTATTGTTCTCACCATGAGACATTAAAATTGGAAATGAAATATTCAGATCTAGCCAAGAACAGGCCAAGTTGAGTGAAAACTTTTTCCACCTCTTTACTTGGACACAACGACACAGGGCAGGGGTGTCCAACCAGCAGTCTGCATGCGGCCCTAGTTAAATATGAATGATATCCAGAGAAAGAGAATCTAAAAATTTACATATTTTAAATGAATGCACAACAAAAAATGCCATTAACAATGTTTACACATGCAATTTTGGCATCATGGAAATTAAAAAAGCGAATTAAAAAAAAAATTGAGCATATTTTCATAGAACAAAAGTATTCCTCCCTATGTGATCTTGGGAGGCACCGTCTTCTTCCAATGTGGCATTGGGCAGCTGAAAGGTTGGACACCACTGTCATGGAGTAAAATGTAAAAAAAAAAAAAACATAGCCAAACATTTCAATTAGCACCAAATACTTTTTTTAAAATACTTGTCAGTAATATCTATTTTAGGAATGATGAGTCCCACAAAAAAAAAAGGTTTAGCCATCTCTCCCAAATTTTTTCCCCAAATGATAAAAAATATTGTAAAAGAATTTTATTTTTTTTAAAAAAGTTGCTTTTTTTCTTTCCATTAAAAGACCACAAAAAGTAAAAACCTGGCAAACCTTTATAAAAAAATGTATACAGATTATGCACATTGAACAGAGCCAAATAGGCTTATGATGCAAATATAGGAAAAAAATGTCTGCATAAAGGGACAATTGGGGGAAAAGTTTAAGAAAATTTAGATAAATTAAGGTAATAATTTTGTGTCGGGGAGGAAAAAAAATAGGGTCTACAGTGTTAATGGATTGAAATGAATTTACCTTCGTTACGGTGACAATATTAATAACTCAAACAGTGACAAAAATGATATAATTTACACATTTTGGAAATAAGTCATACAAAAAAAATGTTATATCTATCTCATCTGACTAATATTTTGCTATTTCAATAAAAAAAGAAAATTGCCAGCAACAACTTAAGAATAAGAAATTTTCAACAACAACTTTTGTATTTTATCTTTAAAACAGATTCTGTTCATGATTTAAAAAAAAAAAAGAGTTGAATGAACTAAAATTGTATCCAACACTGAGTATTGGGGACTGTTCAAACTAACAAATAGTATTAACGTAATACTTGAAGGTAATGCATATGTATCTCATATCAAAGCATAACAGGAAAAATAAAAGATAATTACCAAAATTTGTCAAAGTTACTGTCATCTATTAAAAAATAGAAAAAAAAAAACGTCTGGGTGATAGAATTGATAATAATGTAGCAAAAATAAAAAAAAAGAATATACAAACATTTTTGAAATGTAATAAATACCAGACAAGAAATTATTAATAGTAATATAAAATTTTTAATATGAGATCTTTTTAAAAAGTCACAGATGTTTTGAAGCTTGTTGCGATTTTTCTTCTCATCAAAAAAGTTGAAAGAAAGAAATGTGAATAGCTTTCTGACATGGTATTAATTAAAGGATTTTGGTGGACTGGTGGTACCAGGATGATTAAAACCAAAGTTATAAAAATTACAAGGTCATAGGCGAAAACCTCTTTAAAAAGATAAAAGAGAAAATTTAGTTATTCAATGGGTTTTTTTGGTTGACAGGTTTAATATTTCCGTAATTAGCTATCACAATCAGATAAAAAGAAAAATGTTATGAGTGTTTACATATTGAAACATACCCTTTAAAAGCTGTTCTTAAATAATGGTTCAAATATTGAAACCGAAAAAACTTACATAAACATCACACATAAAAACATTTTTTGGTTTTATCAAAAAGTTAAAAAAAATAATGGCTTAAAGTAATTAAAAAAAAAATCAATTACATTGAAGCTGATAGGAACTAAAACTCTCTCAGAAGATTGTTCAACTAAATATAAGTTATTCATCTAATACACTGTAGTTTTTTTAAAATTACTTTTACACAGATTCAGTTGAAATATTTTAACAATAAATTTTGCTTAAAAATATTATTACCAGTTTAATAATAGTGCCAGGTGCATTTAAAAAAAATATTTATTTACTCAGAAGTTTTTGGAAATAGTCAACCAAAAAAAAAATGTTTTCATATTTTTTTTTTCCATAGAAAATTAAAAAAAATGAAAATGATTTATTAAAGAAAACAAAATACATGTATCAAAGATAGGGTCAAGGGTCAATAAAACAGTTGTTTGACTAGAGACCAAAAAAAAAAATTAATACTAAAAAGAAAGATATGTGCATGGGAAACAGCAGGAGTTGGAGCAAGTCTATTAACAGGTAAGTTCTTTACAAAGTTACTGACATGGCTGTGGCTCTATTAGTACTAAGTAAGGAGGTTTTTTCATTCAATGCTCTTCTAAAGCTGTCCCTTTTCCATCCATAGACAATACTGTTCAGCAGTCCTTGCAATGGGGCCAATATAGCCTGCATAGAATATTTACAACTATTTATTTCATGACAGATAATTTACAAAAAAAAAGAGAACAAAAAATATTCTTTTTGGAATAACCACTTGTTTTGTGATGTAAATATAAATTGATTTAAAAAAAAAACAACTAAATGTATTATTTATATAAATTAATAATAGTAAAAAACAACAACAAATTTTGTAAATAAATTCTGCTAGCACATGTTAAAAAATGTCATACCTGAATAACTAGCAGTGAAAAATATTTTGGCATTGAGTATGACTCTGTAAAGGAAACAATTCCAAGAACCACAGCTAAAAAAAAAAAATAGTATGTAATTTTAGGAAAAAAAAGAAAATGCATTGTCTAAACAAGAAAAAATACCAAGTAATGTTTAAACAATTTTTTCACACTGTACATGTATTATGAAGATTTAATATTTTATGGCTTTGACCGAACCCTGTTGAAATGCAATCCATGTAAAATATTTATGACTTGAATACTTTAATGTTTAAATTATTCTCTTTATGTCTCTTTTAAGTTCATGGAAAGGAAACTGGATTCTAAAGCAGGCATCCCTATAATGGTAGTGTTGTTTTCATTGACGAAAACTAAAACTAAAATTAGCAGCAAGACTAAAACTAGACGAAAACTGAAATTATTACAGAAAAAACGAAATAAAAACTGAAACTAAAATATAGTGTTGCTTTCGTTCACGTAAACTAAAACTAAAACCTTCGTTAACGAAAATGTTGACTTTTCGTCAACGAGAACTAAAACTAAAACTAAAATTAGAAGCAAGACTAAAACTAGACGAAAACTAAAATTATTACAGAAAAAACGAAATAAAAACTGAAACTAAAATATGACCTGGGACTAAAACAACACTATATAATGGTCACAAATTTCAACCAAGAAAAATAAAATTACTATAAAAAATATCTTCTAATTTGTGAAACCTATTTCTCAAGCACTGAAAAAAAAATGATTTTGGTCATAAGAGATCAACAGTCGATAAAAAAAAAAATTGGAAGTTAATGTCGGAGGAAGTGAAATAAAAAAAAGGTTTTCTTACTTGGAAGCCAACAGAGATAAAATACTCCCTGGTACAGCAATGCTTTTTTCTTGAGAAGACTTTCTTCTTGTCTTTGATGATAACTGAGTAACCCTACAAATAAGTGCACATATATATACATATTTGTTGAATGATAAGAAGACAAGCTATTGATAAAGATAAATTGATATGTTAAAATGGGTTTTCAAAATAGATAACACTTGGTAAAATAGTAGAGTTATGCAGTTCTTTTTTTATCTTTTTTTAAGAAATGAATATGAGGAAGAAAAAGAGTGACTGAATATAATATATTTTTATATATTTATAGTAAGATTATAATACAGATATAATTAAGTAATTACAGATAAAGGTCGCAATTCTCATACACATTGTCATAGTAAATAAATTGTTTAGCTCACCTCTTCTCATGGCAACCTGTTTGAAAACTTTTGCGACAAACACATACAAAATCTGGAAATATATATTTATATATATATATATATACATGCATAACAATATTTTTGAAATATCAAAATATTCATTTTAAAATGCACTAAAAAAAACAACAAAAAAACTATTCTACAAATATTTATATAAATTATTATTACTAGAAATATAAGTGTGGGTGCCCGTCTAGATATATGTATATAGATTATTTATTATTTATTGCTACTTACCAACTAATGAAAATAAATATTTAGCTCATCCACATTTTTAATTTTAGTAATATTTTTTTTTATTTTATAATTTTTAGTTTTGAATGAATTTAACTTTCTATAGGCAAGTTTATAGAACATTAAAAAAAAAAAAGCTTCAATATTTATGCACCATTGCTATGCTACATATTTATTTTGACATGATAATCTCAAGGTTAATTTTTTATCAATATAAATATTCCTAAAAAGTAATTAGCTTTGTAATTTTACAAAATTTTAGTTCATGGACTAGAAATGATTAAAATCCTGTATTTTCATGTAGAAATGTAGAATCAACACTTATGCCAAATTTGACCCTTTTCACTAAATTAGAAAAGGTACAAAAGTCAGTTTGATTTGTGGATATAGCCACAATCCCATTAACCCAAAGAAAGCTTATAAAAAATTAAAACTAACATTTAATTTGGAAATAACTTAATATACTGAGTCTAAACCTAGGCTCATTGAAAGAAATCATGAACTCAGATTAATAAAGCTAATAATTAATCTAAGTTATAAACATTGTTGATCTTATGAGTAGTAGACACTTAGTGCACAACATATGCATGCAGAAAAATTGAATGGCATGAAAGAGTGCAAATGGTCCGAGACAGAATGTTGTCAGAGAAAACGGTAGAGTCAAGTCTAAAGAAAGAAAGAAGCTGTAGTTAGAGAGGTGGTTTGAAGAGATGATTGACAGTAAGGACAGTGTCTTTCTGTTGGATGGCTTTATAGTTTTAGTTTGTGTCGGTCGGATTATTAATGTGCTGCCTAGATATTTGACTTTGCATATAAAGCCCCAAGAGATTGCAAACATGTCATCGACAACATTATTACAAGATAGTTTAAACAACACATAAGTACTAAGCCAACAGCGCTATTGATGTTTGACTGTTATCTTACATTACTTATTTATTGATAAATGTACATGTTGATAACAAGAGGAATTAGGTCTCCATTTAAAAAAAAACCTGAATGCTATATGATTTATAAAAAATAAATAACAATTCATTCTTCAAGAAAATAAATAATAATAATATTACCATGTTCAACACCATGACCATTAAGAGTGGCGAGAGGAAAATTAATCTGATAACAATTAGCCAGCTGGTACCCTCATCTACTTGTTTCTGTAAAAAACAAAAAAATGTGTTAACAATTAAACTACAAAAACACCTAATAACTTTAAGAAAGTAATGAACAGATTAGTAAAAAAAAAAAGCAACAAAAAAAAGATTTAATATAAATGAAAAAAAAAAAGACATTTTAAATGAAATATTTTTTTTTCTAATGATTGTGATTGATCAACAGCTTGTTAAGAAATTATTTTTAAAAAATATTCTGGAAATGAATGATGGCATTGTGTTCATTCACTAACATCAGGGTGGGAGATTTTTAAAAAGTGTCACACTGACTTGGCCTGTATCAACATTAAAGAAAATCATTCATTTTAAAAATGATATTTAAGCTTAAACAGTCTAATTCTGTGAGTACAAATATACACATTTAAAACTCATTAGTGTATTAATTTGTGAGTATTCATTACCATCAAACACAACTCTAAGCTTGAGATGATCTTTTTGTTTTTTTAGTCTACATTTATTTTAACATTTAATAACTTTTCTTAGAAATAACAATGTTCCCCATTACAATTTTAAAATACACACATTGAATTTTCAAAAAGTAGATATAACCAGTCATAATAAAAGCTTCTTTATTAGAATGTAATATTTTTTTTTATCATTCTTGGAAAAATAAATTTTGGGAAGAAAAATCAAGGATAGTTAGGAGAAAAAAAAGCAACCATGATTAATGTAAATTAATTATAATACTATTGATAAAAGAGCGAAATACTTCTTGCAAGGTAAAACTAATTCATTGCCTTAATTATTTAGGCAATATCGCTTACTTGGAATTCTATTAAGAGATAGCTAGTTATGAGCTAGGTGTAGGGCAAAGAATTAAAAGCCATATAAGGTTTAATATGAATTACTGTGTTTCAATACTAAACAAATCAACAACAAAATGGTAAATAAAAGTATAATTAAAAAATTGAATTATTTACTTTTTATAAGTTAACAGAGCTGATTAAATTATTATTAACCATTTTCTTACATCTAAACACCTTTTTTAAATCTAATCTTTATGAGACTACCATATAAATTCTTAGAAGTATAGCTGTTGATTTATTTAAACTAGATATATTTTATTAGAGGGTTTGGTTCAATTGTTTATTAATTAATCTCTTCTCAAAATGCTGATTAAAAGATATTTCAGGAGAGAACTTAAATTGTTTGCCAATCTCTCCTCATAGTACACATTACAGCATACTTACCCAGCAGTAGTGATCATTGAACCAGAAGACAGCAAAACATCTGAAAAAATATTGCAACACACATGCAGAATTTTCAGCTAGTTTACTACATTAAAACATAATTTTTACAATGTTTTCTATAACTATCCACAAAGCTATTAACACATTAAGTTGAGAACTATGTATATTTGGTATAAATGTAGAGGCTAAACAAGTAAAACAACCTTTTCTTGCTATATTAAGTTATTTATACAAGTATCAAAGTTTCTCCAGTCAACCAAACATTTGTAAAAAAAAAAAAAAAAAAAAAAGGCAAATCTGACAGGACTAACAACCAAGAAATTATAACTGGCATTGTAAAATAATAAATTTGTGATTAATTAATAATTTAGAATGTAATAAATAATAAATATATTTTTTTCAAGGTTATTACATGTAACAAAAAAAAATTGAATAAAACACAACAAAAACAAATAATGGATAATGCCATCCAGAGTTAAACCCATTTGAGCTACGGCTGGGAACTCTCGATAACTTACGAAGAACACTGAGCTGAAAGGTTTGTCCAGTTTGAATGATGGTCAGTGTCATCTAAATCTTTCAGGGAGTGTGTCACGAGCATTAGACCAGCACAGAATACCAGAGGAAGCATCCTGCAATACATAGAAGAGGAACATTTCTTACAATGAACCTTAACAAATTCTACAAATGTTTGAGATTGGCAAATTATCAACAGATCACAGATGAAAAATATTAGATCATAGAGGTCTGAGAGGACATACCATGCTACACTGTAAGCCAAATACATCCACCTGTTGCTGACAGATTGTACCTAGATAAAAAAAAAAATCTTTTTTTTTTAAATTTTTTTTTTGAGTGTGTGTGAAAGAGTTAAAATAATCCCCCCAATTTTAAAAATTTAAATAAGTGAGATCTCTCATTTATTTTTTTATTACTATACGAACTTTTTGTTTTTTAAAGTAACATAATAGAACTGCTAATCAGTGTCCTATAATTAACAATAAAACAATAGCTGATAAAATAAAAAATAATAATAGTAGAGTAAATAAATGAATAAACTTTACTTACTGTCACAAAATCCATATTTAAAGAATCGACTAGTCTTTTGCGAAACCGAAAATAAGCCTCTAGTGCATAAGTGATTGTGAGGAAAAAAGCAAGAGTGTAGGCACTCTAAATTTCAAGAAAAATATAACATGAAATTATTGATGAAAAGATTATCTCAATCTCAAAATGTAGTGTAAACAATCTGAGATGAAAAGAAAAAGTGTTAAAATTATTAACATTCTCACCGTTGCAATAGCCATTAAATATGCACAAGGACCTGGCGTACCAGGATAGTTTATGGTGGACCTCTCAGGACTTGTCAGAAATATTGATGAGGAAATGACCAGAAAAAGAGACGATAGCATGTCTGCCACAGCCAAATGAAAAGTTGGAAAAACCTGCGATGAAAATCCTAATTGTAGTGAAATCTTCTATCAGGATAAAGCTAATGCTCAAACATTCTAATAAGAAATTAAAAAAAAAATATAATTCTGACATACCTCTGGGAAACATACTCTTTTATGATAGATTGCACACAAAAAAACAGATCCAGATCCTATAAAGCTGTTAATAAATAAAGTATATAAGTTTTAACAATATTTTGGTATTAAATACCTAATACATATGGTAATATATATTATACAAATTGTAATACATATAGAGACATTTTTCAAGCACAGTTCAAAAGTAGAGCTATCACTTAAAATGTTTATTATAAAAGTTTACTAGAATAACATGAAGTAAAATGATCTGCAATGCAGAAATAATTGCAAACTATTTTTTAGTCAAAAAGTTGATATCAATTACAACAAGGATAACAAGGTAATAAATTATAATTAATATGCAAAAACAAAATTTTGATATCTATATTTTTAGCATTGAAAATGATATCTTATACTTGAGTCGTACAGAATATATTTCCTTTTTTTATTCAGAGGTCACTAAGAACTGTAAACTTGACAAATCCAATCAAAGTCTTAATTTCTCAATCAAAATCTTCTATCTCAAACTAGATTATTTTTAGCTATAATTGTTCATGAAAAAATGCTTATCTTAATGGGTTTTAAATATATAACAAATTGATGTATTTTTTTTAACAAAAACATATCCAGTTCAAAAGAAAAGTAAAATTTAAAAAAAAGTAATTTTAGGAAGAAAACATTTTACATGTATATAAATATCAAAAAGCTGCATTTATTTCTTTATATTTGCAGAAAAAAAAATGTTCACAAAGAAGTTTATTAGATATATCTACTCTATTTCAGGAAATAAAAAAAACATGTTACCTTAAACCTGCCGTTATGAGGCTAAGAATGGCAATGGCTTGCATCTAAATGTAAAAGAATATTAAATTTATATATATAAATATTTATTTTATTTATTTAACATACAAAATTTATCATATATAATACATTGTAGAAATATTGGCAGTGTGCAACTTTAAAAGAAAATGTACGTGCTGACATATAATTTATGTTTAACATAAGCATTTATGCCTTCTGTTGTAACATGTGTGGACAAGTTTTGTGTTTGGGTACAGATTGTCAATTGTGAAATGGTATTTTTATATGTCAATTTATTAAATTATGATTTATATAAGTTTTTCAATCTTCAGAGATGGAATTCTGCAACACCAATTTGTGCATGGCATAACAGCAGGTAGTTTAA
>JAGDYQ010000455.1:55000-190461 GCA_021962125.1 Bulinus truncatus
ATATGTGGGAGCTTATAGGAATATGTGGGAGCTTATGTAAATATCTGGGAGCTTATGAGAGTATATAGGAGGTTATGGGAATATGTAGGAGCTTATGGGAATAAGTAGGAGCTTATGGTAATATAAGGTGCTTATGGGAATATGTAGGACCTTTAGGGAATATTAAAAGCTTATGGGAATATGTGGAAGCTTATTGGAATTTTCGGGAGCTTATGGGAATATGTAGGAGCTTACGGGAATATGTGGGAGCTTATGGGAATATATAGAACCTTATGTGATTATGTAGGAGCTTATTGGGGTTTTTTAGGAGCTTATGGGAATAACTTATGGGAATATGTAGGAACCTATGGGAATATGTAGGAGCTTATGGAAATATGAAGGAGCTTATGCGAATATTAGGAGCTTATGGGAATATGTAGGAGCTTATGGGAATATGTAGGAGCTTATGGGAATATTAGGAGCTTATGGGAATATGTGGGAGCTTATGGGAATATGTAGGAGCTTATGGGAATATGTGGGTGCTTATGGGAACATCTGGGACCTTATGGGAATATGTAGGAGGTTATGGGAATATGTAGGATTTTATGGGAATTTTGGGAGCTTTTGGGAATATGTAGGAGTTTATGGGACTATTTAGGAGCTTATGGGAATATTAGAAGCTTATGGGAATATGTAGGAGCTTATGGGAATGTGTGGGAACCTACGGGAATATGTAGGAGCTTATGGGAATATGTGCCAATTGATTCTACTCCTGTTTAGTATTTGACCAACGGGACTATAGGCTTTGTGTTTATTTTTCAACCACGTAAGGTCAACTTTTTACGCATCAGTAAATTCTACTCTTGTTTTTCAATTTTTGAAACGGACTATAAGCTTCGTTTCTATTTTCTGCTATACAATGATCAACTGCCATACATAAGTGGATTCAACTCTTATGTCAATTATCGAAAAAGAGAGATAAGGAAAGAGAAAAAGAGAGAGAGAGAGAGAGAGAGAAAGAGAGAGAGAGAGAGAGAATGGGAATAAATGGGAACTTATGGGAATGTGTAGGAGCTTATGGAAATATGAAGGAGCTTATGGGAATATTAGGAGCTTATGGGAATATGTAGGAGCTTATGGGAATATGTGGGAGCTTATGGGAATATCTGGGAGCTTATGGGTATATGTAGGAGGTTATGGGAATATGTAGGAGCTTATGGAAATATGAAGGAGCTTATGGAAATATTAGGAGCTTATTGGAATATGTAGGAGCTTATGGGAATATGTGGGAGCTTATGGGAATATCTGGGAGCTTATGGGTATATGTAGGAGGTTATGGGAATATGTAGGAGCTTATGGAAATATTAGGAGCTTATGGGAATATGTGGGAGCTTATGGGAATTTTTGGGAGCTTATGGGAATATGTAGGAGCTTATGAGAATATGTAGGAGCGTATGGGACTATTTAGGAGCTTATGGGAATGTGAGCTTATGGGAATATAAGCTTATGGGAATATGTGGGAGCTTATAGGAATATGTGGGAGCTTATGTGAATATCTGGGAGCTTATGAGAGTATATAGGAGGTAATGGGAATATGTAGGAGCTTAAGGGAATAAGTAGGAGCTTATGGTAATATAAGGTGCTTATGGGAATATGTAGGAGCTTATGGGAATATTAGGAGCTTATGGGAATATGTGGGAGCTTATTGGAATTTTCGGGAGCTAAGGGGAATATGTTGGAGCTTATGGGAATCCGTGGGAGCTTATGGGAATATAAAGAAGCTTATGTGATTATGTAGGAGCTTATTGGGGTTATTTAGGAGCTTATGGGAATAAATTTGAGCTTATTGGAATATGAGCCAATTGATTCTACTCCTGTTTAGTATTTGACGAATGGGACTATAGGCTTTGTGTTTATTTTTAACCACGTAAGGTCAACTTTTTCTGCATCAGTAAATTCTACTCCTGTTTTTCAATTTTTGAAACATACTATAAGCTTCGTTTCAATTTTCTGCTATACAATGATCAACTGCCATGCATAAGTGAATTCAATTTTATGTCAATTATCGAAAAAGAGAGATAAGTAGAGAGAGAGAGAGAGAGAGAGAGAGAGAGAATGGGAGTATATGGGAACTTATGGGAATATGTAGGAACTTATGGGAATATGTAGGAGCTTATGGAAATATGAAGGAGCTTATGGGAATATTAGGAGCTTATGGGAATATGTAGGAGCTTATGAGAATATGTAGGAGCTTATGGGACTATTTAGGAGCTTATGGGAATGTGAGCTTATGGGAATATGAGCTTATGGGAATATGTGGGAGCTTATAGGAATATGTGGGAGCTTATGTAAATATCTGGGAGCTTATGAGAGTATATAGGAGGTTATGGGAATATGTAGGAGCTTATGGGAATAAGTAGGAGCTTATGGTAATATAAGGTGCTTATGGGAATATGTAGGACCTTTAGGGAATATTAAAAGCTTATGGGAATATGTGGAAGCTTATTGGAATTTTCGGGAGCTTATGGGAATATGTAGGAGCTTAAGGGAATATGTGGGAGCTTATGGGAATATATAGAACCTTATGTGATTATGTAGGAGCTTATTGGGGTTTTTTAGGAGCTTATGGGAATAACTTATGGGAATATGTAGGAACCTATGGGAATATGTAGGAGCTTATAGAAATATGAAGGAGCTTATGCGAATATTAGGAGCTTATGGGAATATGAAGGAGCTTATGCGAATATTAGGAGCTTATGGGAATATGTAGGAGCTTATGGGAATATGTAGGAGCTTATGGGAATATTAGGAGCTTATGGGAATATGTGGGAGCTTATGGGAATATGTAGGAGCTTATGGGAATATGTGGGTGCTTATGGGAACATCTGGGACCTTATGGGAATATGTAGGAGGTTATGGGAATATGTAGGATTTTATGGGAATTTTGGGAGCTTTTGGGAATATGTAGGAGTTTATGGGACTATTTAGGAGCTTATGGGAATATTAGAAGCTTATGGGAATATGTAGGAGCTTATGGGAATGTGTGGGAACCTACGGGAATATGTAGGAGCTTATGGGAATATGTGCCAATTGATTCTACTCCTGTTTAGTATTTGACCAACGGGACTATAGGCTTTGTGTTTATTTTTCAACCACGTAAGGTCAACTTTTTACGCATCAGTAAATTCTACTCTTGTTTTTCAATTTTTGAAACGGACTATAAGCTTCGTTTCTATTTTCTGCTATACAATGATCAACTGCCATACATAAGTGGATTCAACTCTTATGTCAATTATCGAAAAAGAGAGATAAGGAAAGAGAAAAAGAGAGAGAGAGAGAGAGAGAGAAAGAGAGAGAGAGAGAGAGAGAGAGAGAGAGAGAATGGGAATAAATGGGAACTTATGGGAATGTGTAGGAGCTTATGGAAATATGAAGGAGCTTATGGGAATATTAGGAGCTTATGGGAATATGTAGGAGCTAATGGGAATATGTGGGAGCTTATGGGAATATCTGGGAGCTTATGGGTATATGTAGGAGGTTATGGGAATATGTAGGAGCTTATGGAAATATGAAGGAGCTTATGGAAATATTAGGAGCTTATTGGAATATGTAGGAGCTTATGGGAATATGTGGGAGCTTATGGGAATATGTAGGAGCTTATGGGTATATGTAGGAGGTTATGGGAATATGTAGGAGCTTCTGGAAATATTAGGAGCTTATGGGAATATGTGGGAGCTTATGGGAATTTTTGGGAGCTTATGGGAATATGTAGGAGCTTATGAGAATATGTAGGAGCGTATGGGACTATTTAGGAGCTTATGGGAATGTGAGCTTATGGGAATATAAGCTTATGGGAATATGTGGGAGCTTATAGGAATATGTGGGAGCTTATGTGAATATCTGGGAGCTTATGAGAGTATATAGGAGGTTATGGGAATATGTAGGAGCTTATGGGAATAAGTAGGAGCTTATGGTAATATAAGGTGCTTATGGGAATATGTTGGAGCTTATGGGAATATTAGGAGCTTATGGGAATATGTGGGAGCTTATTGGAATTTTCGTGAGCTTATGGGAATATGTAACAGCTTATGGGAATGTGTGGGAGCCTACGGGAATATGTAGGAGCTTATGGGAATATGTAGGAGCTTATGGGAATATGTAGGAGCTTATGGTAATATAAGGTGCTTATGGGAATATGTTGGAGCTTATGGGAATATTAGGAGCTTATGGGAATATGTGGGAGCTTATTGGAATTTTCGTGAGCTTATGGGAATATGTAACAGCTTATGGGAATGTGTGGGAGCCTACGGGAATATGTAGGAGCTTATGGGAATATGTAGGAGCTTATGGGAATATTAGGAGCTTATGGGAATATGTGGGAGCTTATTGGAATTTTCGTGAGCTTATGGGAATATGTAACAGCTTATGGGAATGTGTGGGAGCCTACGGGAATATGTAGGAGCTTATGGGAATATGTAGGAGCTTATGGGAATATGTAGCAGCTTATTGGGATTATTTAGGCGCTTATGGGAATAAGTTTGAGCTTATTGGAATATGTGCCAATTGATTCTACTCCTGTTTAGTATTTGACGAACGGGACTATAGGCTTTGTATTTATTTTTAACCACGTAAGGTCAATTTTTTACGCATCAGTAAATTCTACTCCTGTTTTTCAATTTTTAAAACGGATTATAAGCTTCGTTTAAATTTTCTGCTATACAATGATCAACTGCCATGCAATTATCGAAAAAGAGAGATAAGGGAAGAGAGAGAGAGAGAGAGAGAGAGAGAGAGAATGGGAATAAATGGGAACTTATGAGAATATGTAGGAACTTATGGGAATATGTAGGAGCTTATGGAAATATGAAGGAGCTTATGGGAATATTAGGAGCTTATGGGAATATGTAGGAGCTTATGGGAATATGTGGGAGCTTATGGAAATATCTGGGAGCTTATGGGTCAAGGCATCCCAGCTCCACCCTCAATCACCATCGACAACGAAGTTCTGGAGGTCACCGACAAATTCACATACCTGGGCTCCACCATCACCAGCAGTCTGTCCCTGGATGACGAGATCGACAAGAGGCTTGCCAAAGCAACCAGTGTCATGGCCAGACTAAGCAAACGAGTATGGACTAACAAACATTTGACACTGAACACCAAGCTCAAGGTATACCAGGCATGTATTCTCAGCGAAAGCTGGACTACTTATACCAAACAGGAAAATCGACTCGAGAGCTTCCACTTCCGCTGTCTCCGTCGCATCCTCGGCACCAGATGGCAGGACAAAATCACCAACACTGCCGTACTCAAACAAGCCATCTCACTGAGCATGCATCTCCTTCTGTGCCAAAGACGTCTACGATGGCTGGGTCATGTGCATCGAATGCAAGATGGACGCATACCAAAGGACATCCTATATGGCGAGCTCGCCACCGGGCATCGCCCCGCTGGTCACCCGCAACTGCGATTCAAGGATGTCTGCAAACGCGACCTCAAACTGACCGGCATCAGCCTCGACAATTGGGAACAGCTCGCCGACGACCGGAGTGGGTGGCGTCAGGCTGTTCACAAAGGCATCCTTAAAGGTGAACAAGTAAGGAACCAACAGCAGGAGACCAAAAGACAGAGAAGGAAGACCGCACGACAGAAACAGGCCCTCGGTCCCCCACCCAGCTTCATTTGTGGCCACTGCGGAAGAGTCTGCCAGTCCAGGATCGGTCTGCTGAGTCACTCAAGAACCTGCTATCAAAAAAAACGACTAGATGACTAACCCGAGCGCTACCATCATCTTTCGAGATGGACGGTTTGCCTACTACTATGGGTATATGTAGGAGGTTATGGGAATATGTAGGAGCTTATGGGAATATTAGGAGCTTATGGGAATATGTGGGAGCTTATGGGAATTTTTGGGAGCTTATGAGAGTATGTAGGAGCTTATGGGACTATTTAGGAGCTTATTGGAATTTTAAGAGCTTATGGGAATATGTGAGAGCTTATAGGAATATGTGGGAGCTTATTTGAATATCTGGGAGCTTATGAGAGTATGTAGGAGCTTATGGGAATATGTGGAGCTTATGGGAATATATAGGAGCTTATGTGATTATGTAGGAGCTTATAGGGATTATTTAGGAGCTTATGGGAATAAGTTTGAGCTTATTGGAATATGTGCCAATTGATTCTACTCCTGTTTAGTATTTTGCGAATGGGACTATAGGCTTTGTGTTTATTTTCAACCACGTAAGGTCAACTTTTTACGCATCAGAAAATTCTACTCATGTTTTTCAATTTTTGAAACGGACTATAAACTTCGTTTCAATTTTCTGCTATACAATGTTCAACTGCCATGCATAAGTGGATTCAATTCTATGTCAATTATCGCAAAAGAGAGATAAGTAAAGAGAGAGAGACAGAGAGAGAGAGAGAGAGAGAGAATGGGAAAATATGGGAACTTAAGGAAATATGCGGGATTTTATGGGAACATGCGAGAGCATATGGTAATATTTGATATATATATATATATATATATATATATATATATATATATATATATATATATATTTATACATATATATATATATATATATATATATATATATATATATATATATATATATAAAGTGGATTCCGCTTAATTGGGACACCGCTTAGTTGGGACAGCCGCTTATTTGGGACAAATCTCAAAGAAACCAAACCAAGAAGCCAATAGTAAATGTGTATTTTTAATTGGGACAGCCGCTTAATTGGGACAAAAAGCCTCGGTCCCGATCAGTGGCGTCACTAGGGTTGGTGTCACCCGGTGCGGTAACTAATGGGTACACCCCTCTCATGACACCCCATAGACATACAGCATTCTTAGCAAAATTTATAAATAAATTTGCGACAATAGAAGAATAAATGATTGATATCTATAGGCCAGTGCAAGTATACCAATAATTTCATTAAAATAATTAATAATATAAAGTACGCAGTGTCTGTTAATAATCGGAGATATTTTTATATTTGGCATTCATTTTTTTCGAAGCCTTATAAAGTCATTTGCTGTTAATAATCGGAGATATTTTTTATTTATTTTTAAAAATTAAATACGGCTTTGAATTATTTTAAATTACAAAATAAGAATATAGGCCTAAAACTAGATATTTTGCATTTTGGTGTCACCCCTTGTGAGGGTGTCACCCGGTGCGGTCCGCACCCCACACCCCCCCCCCTAGTGACGCCACTGGTCCCGATGTGTCCCAATTAAGCGGAATCGACTGTATATATATATATATATTTATATATATATAGAGGCCTACATACACAGAGAGAGAGAGAGAGAGAGAGAGAGAGAGAGAGAGAGAGAGAGAGTGAAAGAGAGACAGAGAAGGAGAGAGAGAGAGAGCGAAATAAGGAGAAAGAGAGAGAAGGGAATATTAGGGAGCTTATGGGATATGTAGGAGGTTATGGGAATATGCAGGAGCTTATGGGAATATTGGGAGCTAATGGGAATATGTGGGAGCTTATGAGAATATGTAGGAGCTTATGGGACTATTTAGGAGCTTATGGGAATATTAGGAGCTTATAGGAATATGTGGGAGCTTATGTGAATATCTGGGAGCTTATGAGAGTATGTAGGAGGTTATGGGAATATGTAGGAGCTTATATATATATATATATATATATATATATATATATATCACAGTGGCGTCTATATGGTTGGTGTCACCCAGTGCGGAAAATCAGGGTGTCACCCCTACCCCCCTCAAGACTTCCACCCAGTGGCGCCGAGAGCCAACACGGGCCCCAGGGCAGGACATCTTTGTGGGCCCCTTAATAAACAATAAGTCGTGAAAAAATTGACATGGTCGGGGCGGCCGGGCCCCCTTACAGATGCGGGCCCCCTGGCAATGACCCCCTGCCCCCCTCTCTGCGTACCTGCTACCACCATGAGCAATGGTACACATTTCAAATAGTTCAGCTCTAGACCTGAGAGAATTTACTTAAAAATATTTAAGCAATAAAGACGATAGTATAACTGACTGTAAAGTGGTCCCTACGGACCCCCAGGGGTCCCTGGTAGCATCCAGAGGGTCCGCGGAAATTTTTTAGTCATTTGGGGTCCCTGAACAACTCCAGGGGGTCCGCGAAAGGTTAAATGTAAAATAGTAAAATTAAAAACAATTTTATTTTAATAGAGATAAAAATAAAAACAATAAATAAACTAAAAGCGCCAGTTAATAACAAGCATGGCAAGGTAAGAGACAGACGGCAGAAAACACGCTTATGCAGAAAATGCGCCATATTTACTCTGACTCTCTGAGATTACAATGTCGGTCATGTTTATAGAGAGTTTGTATTTTTAGGTGACACATACCTGGGAAAAAAAGATGACCTGGTTAGGCTGTAATAAAAAGCAATGCTAAGCGCCCTTTTATTTTCAAGAGAAAAATGTTGTGGTAACCTAATTATCTACTGCCTGGTCTCGTATGTATGGCGCCGAACTTCTACATGGGCTTGAATAATGATACAAAGACCCAAAGTTTCTAGGTTGAGCATTGTATTTTCAAGAATATAGGTCAAACATTGTATTTTCAAGAATATGGATCATTAGGTCAGGGTGAGTTAATTAGTTTGTCATTAAAATACAAAAGTCCGGGAATACTGCTGTTTTGACTGAAATAATAGAATATCACCTATTAGGGACCGACCAATCAGAGACAAGGATGTGTGTTTGAAGACGTTGTAATTAGGGTCTTATAAAAGAAGCTAGCAGATATTTCTGACAGATAGATTGGAAGAGAGAGAGCAGGAGAAAGAAGACAACAGAGAGGGACAGGCATACAGCTTGATGAAAATAGGCAGCACACAGGAAAATAATAATACAGTGACATAGAAAGTACAACTTCAGTGCATGTAAGTATCCACATAATTTATCAACAGTCTAGTCTTGAAAACAAAATTCAACCAATTTTGAAAAAAAATATATATCACATTTTTCAATATAGTAATGCCTCTTTTTATTTAAAACTTAGGAAGAGATATTAAGTTTTTTTGTTTACAGATGTTATTTAAAAGTAGTAAATTATTTGAAATTATATTTTATTAAAAATTACAGGAAATCGTTTCATTACGTCATATAATTAATTCTTAAAATCTTTACTGCAGGTCTGCAGCATTCCATTGAAAATGTTAATAATTAACAGTGATTTGTTGCAAACAAAACATTTGATATCCACATTTTCTTTATCGTTTTGTGCCTTTTTGACAGATAACAGAATGAGTGAACCAAAGAAAAAATGCCGACAATACAGTGTTGAATATTTGAAGTATGGATTTATTTCATCACCTGGAAATAGTACTTTACCTATGTGTCTTCTATGTAATAAAACTATGTCTAATGATTCCATGAAACCTTCCAAGCTTAAGGAGCATTTAATAAAAATGTACACTGATAAAAAAGATAGGATTTAACGTTTTTTCAAACAGTCAAAGAAAAATATTTGAAAACACCGTCACTGCAGAAACTCATTGGGACAACAGCTAAGCGAGATGATGATGGACTGCGTGCTACTTATAACATTTCTTTATTGATTGCAAAGTCCGGAAAGCCCCATACTATTGGTGAAGAACTTATATTACCAGCTATGACCAGCTGTGAGGTGATACGCACCGTGTTGCACAAACCAGCTTTCGACATTATAAAAAGAATTCCACTGAGTAATAATAATACGGTACAATAAAGGATTGACGAATTGGCTCAGTTCGTAGAAAATTCTTTATGTGAATACTTAAAAACATCTGAATTCTCTATACAGCTTGATGAGTCAACTTTACCAGGAAACGAAGCTTTACTTTTAGCTTATGTAAGATTTATCAAAGAAGACAATTTTTGTCAAGAATTGTTATTTGCTAAATGTTTGGAAATCGATACAAAAGGAGAAACGTTATTTACTGAATTAAAAAGTTATTTTGATGTAAAAGCTATACCCTTAACTAATATCATCTCTGTTGATACTGATGGTGCTCCGGCAATGGTAGGAAGATACCGAGGCTTTCTGGCTTACTTAAAACAAACTGTACCAAATGTATTTTCAGTACATTGTGTCATTCATCGACATCATTTGGTCGCAAAAAATCTTAGTGAACGTTTGCATGGATCACTAGATCATGTCATTAAAGCAGTTAATAAAATCAAAAGGAATGCTTTAAATGAGAGATTATTTGCTCAACTTTGTTTGTAAAATGATGAAGACTATAATCGTTTACTACTTCACACAGAAGTACGTTGGTTATCCAAGGGTGCATGTTTAAATCGCTTTTATACCCTTTTTGATTCTGTGTTGGAATTCTTGGAAGGCAAAGACAATGATTTGCGACACAATTTAATTAACTCAAAAAATGACATAGCCTATTTGACTAATTTATTTGACAAATTTAACGAAACTAATTTGAAACTACAATGTGACCAATTAAATTTAATCAAAACTAAAAGTGTGATGTCTGCGTTTGTCGCAAAACTTTTTCTGTACAAACAAAACTTGGCAATAGGAGAATGTTCTCAGTTTCCAAATCTTTTGAAATCGCAAAACAGGGATGAAGATTTGCTTGCCTACTGTCAGCACTTAACAGCTCTTCATGCAGACATAAACCAAAGATTTGAAGACATTCTTCACTTGGATATTCCCGACTGGGTGCTGAACCCTTTCGCACGTGGACAAACTCACATACCTAGCACAGATGAATCCGTAGCAATACAGGAGCAGCTTATTGAAATATCCACAAATGAGGAACTTAAACCATTGTATGAACAAGGATATCACAAATTCTGGTTACAAAATCAGATACCAATTTTATATCCCGCATTATGGGTTATTGTACAGAAGTTATTGACTGCCTTTCCGTCTTCCTATTTGGTAGAACGTGGATTCAGTGACCGTATGAATCTCATCACAACAAAAAGAAACCGACTAGAAATTAGTGCTCGTGGGGATTTGCGGCTGCTACTCACAAACATTGAGCCGGACATAAACACACTCATAATATCTCATCAAGTTCATCCAAGTCATTAATTTATTTTATTTTAAACAGAAATTATAATTTCAATGAATACTTCTTTATCAAAATGTTTTTTTTTCTTCATTCATTTGTAATTTGTATATTATGCATTTATGTAGGTTTTTCACTTGGGGGTCCGTGGGAAAGTTTTGATTCTAAACGGGGTCCACGGGTCAAAAAAGTTTGGGAACCACTGCTCTATATGGTGGCACAGTATTACCGCACTGTATGGTGGCACCCAAGGCTACTGCTCCTGTTTTTAACTATTACCGGTTATAAAACCGACTCTACCGAGTTTTTTCTGCTATGAAATTTGGGACTTTTCATTTTGGTGTCACCCCCTAGTGACGCCACTGATCTTTCATTAGAAGCTGTGTCAAAAAGAAAAAAAAAATAGTTTAACAACGAAAATTATATTTCACCTTTTTTATAAGAATCCGCACATTTACTAACTTATAATTCGAAAAGGTTCAGGTCAGCTGTTCTAATCATGGTTCTAATTAGACCCCTCAGCCGGCGCCGCGCGCCGGCTACGCCGCCGAATTTTCGTCCGCCGTAAATCCGCCGAAAGCTATGCGGCGCGCCTCATTAGCCGCCGTATTTCGTTCGCCGTTATATTAACTGTCGCATTACTTAATTTTATTGTACATGACCTTGCTGACCATATTAGCACTGTCTTGAAAAGCTTTTCTGTTGATCACAAAATACTAGCTGCCATGATGGTGCTGCAATTATGATAAAGACTTCAAAGCTTTTGAAGGTTGACTCCTATCAGCACTTTATAGCACACGTATTGCACCTTAATACTCCCGACAGCATCAATAAAAACGAAGAATTTCAAGACCGCAATTATAGAAGACGATGCAGCATTCACGGAGGATAAAGAATTGACAAAGACCCTGAAAGAAGGCATGTCTTCAGTGTGTGAATTGCTTCTTGTAGATGACCAGCTCAGTGCATCAATAATGGATGCCTCTGAGAGCAGCACTATCGCCATCAATGACAGTCATAGACACAATGATAAGTCAGTGAAGGCATCATGTCCAACGTGTTGGAATACAATATTGATGATGATTCAGTCTATACTTGACTTGAAAAGATGATGATGATGACAAAATACGAATGATCAAGCTGTCAGCTCTCAACCAGCTTGACCATCGATTTCCTGTAAATGATCACATTAAGCTGCATCAGCTGCTTGATCCTAATTTCAAATCATTGATTCCACGGTCAGAAGCAACCACAATGCTGGAGAAAGCAATACAGTCAGCAATGGCCCGTGGATTCATCATGTCTAAAGCTGATGTATCGCATTCGCAGCTAGTCAGTGAACATGTTTCTGAAGAAAGCTGATGAACTACATCGCGTTTGTTTTATTCATGACAATTATAAACTGATATTTTAAGTGCTTATTAAGGTATTGAATGACAGAAACTGAATGTGTGGAATGTATTCATGTACTGTATTAATATGACAGCATATACAACTGTTTATTTCTGCTGTTTTAAATAATAAAACTTTTCACCAAGTATTGTAAAATTGTTTTATTGCTGAAGTTTTATCAATTCAATATTTTTCTAGGCGTCAGCCGAATTTTAGCCAAATATTTCGTTATCTCCCAAAAATCAGCCGAAAATCAGCCGCAAATGTCAATTTACTCAATTTATGGTCAAATTCGGCTAAGCCGGCTATCAGCCGAAAAAATATTTCAGCCAGCCGAAACTTTAAAAAAATTCGGCTGGGAGGTCTAGGTTCTAATCATGGATTGTTATACATCGCTATATAAATAGTCCTCGGTTTTGTGTTAAAAACTCTCGCGCCATTGTTGTTATTCGCTTTTGTTTCCAATGACGCTTTACATTCATAAAAACACACAGACCTATTTACATCTCTTTGTTTTTTTTTTCAAGACATAAATTATGAATGCAAAAGCTTTCAATTTTGCTTTAGAAATATAAACAAGCGATAAATTATTATTCAGTTCATGAGTTTTTATAATTAACCATTCTATTCTGCGATTAGTTGGTTCTAACCATAGAAATAAATGGTTCTAACCATTTTCTAACCATTGATATGTGTGCCAATAATAAGGGCTTCTTATTGGCATTGGGGTGCCGCAGTGCTCCTTATTGGCACAGGTAGGCGTGCATATAGACATTCCATACTATTAATAAAGTTAGTCGAAAATTCTTTTAATTTCATTTATCTGTTTCTTAATAAATGCAAATTTACACAATTAACTGATTGAATAAATGGCTTCATTGATTGACGTTAAATTATTTTCATAAGTTTATAAGTTAACAAAACTTCATTTTTTACTTTTAACATGACCTAGATTAGACAGATTGCCTCCCCTGTTGCCATGGTTTACAAATAATCACCTGTAAATCAAGACCTCGATTCTCCACTGGTCCGATACACCATCATTAAAGCAATTTAGAGATGGAAACAGAACAAAAGGTATGCATATAATGTATACATTTAAAAAATTATTGGCAATATAATTATTTCACATGATTTAAAATCATGTGAAATAATTATATTAGGGAAATCAAATTGTTTTGGCCATCAAATTCAATCACTATTAGTAAAATCATTGTCTTATAATTAATAATGGCATCTGGACCACCACTCTAAAACCCTGGGTGCTTGACAAAATGTGATACATGTGACCCTCCTGGATTACTTACACATGTCCCCATTGTGTCAGGCCTGGTAACATGTAGGAATCTTACTTATTTAAACATCAAGCTAGAAGATATTATTAGGATTTATTTAATTAGTTATTTTTTTCTGATTCTCTAAATTTGATACAAATATAATACATATATTTTAATGTTCATAACAGCAACTTGGACCTGGAGGTGTTCCATTAGACGCATGCACTTCAGAATATTATAGAACAAAAGAGTTACCATACAGATTTGAACATCCGAGTAAGTCATTACTGTAATGATTACATACACCGGCGGCGGAACGAAATATTTTAAGGGGGGGCAAGCCAAAATTCAAGGGGGGGCGCCGCCCCCCCTTGAAAATTTAAGGAGGGGCAAGGCATAATATGACCGAAAGACATATTTTACCCCCTTAATTCTATAATAGAATATAGTAATTATGTAGCAAGTATTTAATCGATATTATTAAAAATAATATATTAAAAAAGATAAAAATGAACATTGAGCACTTCTGTCGTCAACTGATTCGTAATGTCAGTTTGTTTACAAATTTAATAGTGAAATTAGATCAGAAAATTACTGATAATTATCATGAATGATGATGAATATGAAACCGGAAACGGGAAACTCAATAAACAAAAAGTAATTTATGAAAAGATAATAAATAATTGTATTTTCTTAAAAAATTACATTTGCTGTCATTCGGTAGATGGCAATACTTCTCTAAACTTATAAGACGCATTTGCTATCTGTCTGTCTGTTCCCTTAAAACTCAAGATCCAGACCAAATAACGTGAAATTTGATACACGCAGAGGCGCAACCAGGCGGGGGCAGGGGGGGGCTTGAGCCGACCCCCAGGCCAAATCATCAATACATAATGTACGTTATAAAGTTACAAAAAAGACTGTCAAACTGTCTTTTTTCAATATGTGAGCCCCCCCCCCCCCAGCATTTTTTGCTGGTTGCGCCACTGGGTACACGTACACAAAATTACATGGGGAATGTTCTTAAACAGGTTTCGTTCCATCTCAATGGATACTTTAATTGTAATTAATTATTTTGGATATCAAAGACATGAAAATTGGCAAACTTTTACCCCGATTTCAGGTTTTACGAGCTTCTCTCTCACATAGCTAACTTACTATAAATATGATCGGGAACCAAATATCACATTACTTACTACATTATTACATTCCATTCCTTCATCCATAGCAATTGTCATCTTTTGATACAGTCATGCCTAAAAGAGAAAGAAGAGGGAGAGAGGGAGGGAAAGAGGGAGAGAGGGAGGGAGGGAGGGAGAGAGAGAGGGGAAGGGAGGGAGGGAGGAAGGGAAAGAGGGAGGGAAAGAGGGAGGGGGAGGGAAAGAGAGAGGAACTGCCAAAAATGTTGTGTATCACATTGCTTTAAGACAAATGTACCCTTTTATTGCAATTTGCATGCAAATAAACCCTTTTTTACGCGTCTTATTTTAAATCTTAATTAAACGTCAAATTACGCTTCTTAAAAAAACTGAAAACATTATTTTAAACCCGGGCAAAGCCGGGTACTTACAACTAATTTTAAAATATGCCACAACTCTCAATAATGTGATTACTGTAAAATGTCAATTAATTATATTTTCTTTCAAATATTAAATTTAAGAAATAAATCAAATGAATTATGAAAATGATACATATAAACTAAAATGAATTACAAAGTTAAAAAGTTAAAATTTTAGGGGGGGCAGACTGGAAATTTAAGGGGGGGCGCCGCCACCCCTTAATAGTTTTAGGGGGGGCCGCTGCCCCCCCTGCTCCGCCGCCAGTGATTACATATATTATAGTTTTTTTGTTGGTGTTTTTTTTTCTAAATTCCAAGAAAAGTTTTAAATATTTTTGCCATCTAACAAATAATGGCTAAACACTGCTACCTATTCTAACTTATCATTAACACCTTCACTTGAGCAAGAAATACTTCAAAGAAACAAAACTGCTTCTAAGAATTAAACAGTTATTTAACTAATTACCTCAGACTATTGACACCATTAACTAAAACTTTTATGTCTACAATTAAAAAACGTTTAAACCGGTAAGTCCAGCTTGTGGAAAATTATAGCCCGTGGGTTAAGTATGATCCGCCAGGAACTTTGAACCTACCAGCACTCTGCCCCTGTTGGCTGATTCATACTAATAAATGTGTCATTTAATTTATATTATTTCATATAAAAACTTTATCCTTCTTCTCTTCTGTCAAATTTAAGAACCCAATGTGACCCACAGTCCAAAAATATTCGCCCAACGTTTAAGTTGGCCTATTTACAAAAATTTTGATGTAATACATAAAACTTTAACTTTTTTCTTTTAGTTGTCTTCAAAGGATATGGGCAAAAACCTCAGAATCCTATGTACACCACAGAGGCATCAAAATATGGCTCAAAGATACCAACAGTTCACACGATGCCTCTCTGTTTTCACGCAAAGTCTCAAAAATTTTCAGATGTAAGTATTTCATCAATTACATGGCCAAAAAAAATTAATAAATAATTACACATATGCTTATCTCATTTCGTTTTATTTAATAATTTTTTTCTTGTTTAATTTTTTTTTAAGGAACTTGGAAAATGTGGAATGCCAAGAAATTTCTCCCTAAATACATCAACGGATAAAAAGTATAATTTAATGTTTATTCAATAGAACATTTATACACTTTATACATGTAAATGTAATATTCAGACTGTTGTTTTTATTTTCTTTTGTAAAATTAAACTATTTTTATTTGACAAATTATTGGTAGATGTAAAAAAGTCAGCAGCTTCATTTTTCATTTTTATGTTGGTCAATTTCTTAATGAACAGTACTAAACCAATTTTGATTGGTCACTAATTCAGAGTTATAAAAAAAAACAACATTTCACATAAAATTTGTGACAGAAAAATTATACAAGTTAGGAATTGTTGTTAAGATTACACTTCATATTTTAGCTTATTTTTTTTTATGTACAGCGTGATATTGAAAACATTTTTTGACTTGATTTGATGGCAATAAAAAAATGTCACCTTCCTTAACATAATTTTGGTTTTCATTTGATTTCAAAACTATCTTTCTTAAACAAAGGACCCAAAATGTTAACTTATCAACAAATAAGCAAATAAAAAATTAGCTGGATGAGATATTTTATTTCTTAAAGAATAAACTATAAAATCTAAAACAAAGTTTCCTTTTCAATATAACCAACAGCAAAGATATACATAGACAAAAGAAAAGGAACAAACAACCTTTAAATGAAGTGAACATGACTTACTAATGTTAAATAAATGTTTTATATATAATTTTTAAAAAATCCAAAATTTCAACATAAATAAGAAGAGGAAAAAAAATCATCATCACATCAATAAATGAACCACTTGTTCTGGAGTTCTTGGGACGATGTTTTGACCATCCCTGTAACCATTTCTGGGATCAGTGATGGCGGTATAAATCTGTTTATACGCCTGACATACCAACTCTACTGATCTCTTTTTTGCAGAGGCCCTAAGATAAAGCAAAAACACTAAATGTTAATCAATGTACTGAGTGATGTCATCTTAAGAACCAATGGGGCATAGATATTTTACATACATAATATAATATTTATTGATGTCAAGTTTCTTATAAGTTAATATAGGCTAACTATTTAATCAGCTCATTATTTTGGAACTATTGTTTAGTTAAATGATAAATATTCATTTCATTAAAGGAATAAAGTTTAAAAGGAATATCTACATTTTCAAAATAAGGATAATGTATACGCATGACCAGAACACCAAAAAATAAATCCTGAAAACAAAAAAAAAAAAGAGTAAAACCAACCTAACACTTGAACTTAGTATGAAGCTACACTGTGGCAAGGTTAGACTGTCTGGCTGCGCCAAGTAACTATCAAATTTATTCTGCAAATAAATAAACTTTTATAATTTTTTTTTTCGTGAAAAAAAAATCTTCAATTTCTTCTGCAAATGAAAAAAATTTTACTTAACCTATTTGTCAATAAAAATGCGTTTGGGTTCAATTAAAATCTTGGTAAGCATGTATTTTTTTTGTTCGCAATAAAAATGTTTAAACATATATCCCAAACATTAAAAAAAAAATGAAAAAAGTTTTTACCACGGCTGATTTAATGGCTATCTCATCCAGCCCGGATATTGAAGACAAAGGGCCCTGATTGAAATAAAATGGTAAATGACGATATTATCAATTGTGCCTATCTAAATATTATTTATTATGTTAAGTATAAAACAGACTCTCACATGATAAAAAAAATATAATTAGAATAGTATCGAATAAATACCATGGCATTTGTTATAATATTTAAACATGTTGAATATTTTTGTTAATGTGAAGAGAAAAAGAAAAATGGACAAAGAAAATTTAGTGGATGATAAAAATATTTAGCAAAAAGGTAGAATTTTTAGCAACCTAGTTGAACAGATTTTCTGCGGTGCAAAACACTAATGAATGATAGGAAATCCATCAACTAGTTTGCATGTTTTTTTTAACTTTGATTTACTAACCTGTTCAGGTCTGTGTTGTTGTACAGAGCCATACATCTGAGCCAGACCAACTCTGTTTAGTATGTATGATGCCTGCTCACTAAATAAATTTGCATCAAATATATTCTGTCACAACAGCTAAGCTGTCTATAAATAAATATTTTACAAAGATTAAAACTTGTCAAGTATTTTTTTAAAAAAGCTTTAGACGTCAACTTATGTTTGTTATCTCTTATATAAAAGACAAGATTACTATATCTATTTTTTTGCAGATAATACATGCAATTGTAATTACAAGCATACACATGCATACATTCTATACAACACACACACACACATGCATACATTCTATACAACACACACATACACATGCATACATTCTATACAACACACACACACACACATGCATACATTCTATACAACACACACATACACATGCATACATTCTGTACAACACACACATACACATGCATACATTCTATACAACATACACATACACATGCATACATTCTATACAACACACACACACATGCATACATTCTATACAACACACACACACACATGCATACATTCTATACAACACACACATACACATGCATACATTCTATACAACACACATATACACATGCATACATTCTATACAACACACGCACACACACATGCATACATTCTATACAACACACACATACACATGCATACATTCTATACAACACACACACACACATGCATACATTCTATACAACACACACATACACATGCATACATTCTATACAACACACACACACACATGCATACATTCTATACAACACACACATACACATGCATACATTCTATACAACACACACATACACATGCATACATTCTATACAACACACACATACACATGCATACATTCTATACAACACACACATACACATGCATACATTCTATACAACACACACATACACATGCATACATTCTATACAACACACACATACACATGCATACATTCTATACAACACACACATACACATGCATACATTCTATACAACACACACATACACATACATACATTCTATACAACACACACATACACATGCATACATTCTATACAACACACGCACACACACACATGCATACATTCTATACAACACACACATACACATGCATACATTCTATACAACACACACACACACATGCATACATTCTATACAACACACACATACACATGCATACATTCTATACAACACACACACACACATGCATACATTCTATACACACACACATACACATGCATACATTCTATACAACACACACATACACATGCATACATTCTATACAACACACACATACACATGCATACATTCTATACACACACACATACACATGCATACATTCTATACAACACACACATACACATGCATACATTCTATACAACACACACATACACATGCATACATTCTATACAACACACACATACACATGCATACATTCTATACAACACACACATACACATGCATACATTCTATACAACACACACATACACATGCATACATTCTATACAACACACACATACACATGCATACATTCTATACAACACACACATACACATACATACATTCTATACAACACACACATACACATGCATACATTCTATACAACACACACATACACATGCATACATTCTATACAACACACACACACACATGCATACATTCTATACAACACACACATACACATGCATACATTCTATACAACACACACACACACACATGCATACATTCTATACAACACACACATACACATGCATACATTCTGTACAACACACACATACACATGCATACATTCTATACAACACACACATACACATGCATACATTCTATACAACACACACACACACATGCATACATTCTATACAACACACACACACACATGCATACATTCTATACAATACACACACATACACATGCATACATTCTATACACACACACATATATACACATGCATACATTCTATACAACACACGCACACACACACATGCATACATTCTATACAAATACACACATACACATGCATACATTTTCATACAACACACACACACATGCATACATTCTATACAACACACACATACACATGCATACATTCTATACAACACACACACACACATGCATACATTCTATACAACACACACATACACATGCATACATTCTATACAACACACACATACACATGCATACATTCTATACAACACACACATACACATGCATACATTCTATACAACACACACATACACATGCATACATTCTATACAACACACACATACACATGTGCATACATTCTATACAACACACACATACACATGCATACATTCTATACAACACACACATACACATGCATACATTCTATACAACACACACATACACATACATACATTCTATACAACACACACATACACATGCATACATTCTATACAACACACACATACACATGCATACATTCTATACAACACACACACACACACATGCATACATTCTATACAACACACACACACACATGCATACATTCTATACAACACACACATACACATGCATACATTCTATACAACACACACATACACATGCATACATTCTATACAACACACACATACACATGCATACATTCTATACAACACACACATACACACATGCATACATTCTATACAATACACACACACACATGCATACATTCTATACAACACACACATACGCATGCATACATTCTATACAACACACACACATACACATGCATACATTCTATACAACACACACATACACATGCATACATTCTATACAACACACACATACACATGTATACATTCTATACAACACACACACACACATGCATACATTCTATACAACACACACATACACATGCATACATTCTATACAACACACACACACACATGCATACATTCTATACAACACACACATACACATGCATACATTCTATACAACACACACACACACATGCATACATTCTATACACACACACATACACATGCATACATTGTATACAACACACACATACACATGCATACATTCTATACACACACACATACACATGCATACATTCTATACAACACACACATACACATGCATACATTCTATACAACACACACACACACATGCATACATTCTATACAACACACACACACATGCATACATTCTATACAACACACACACACGCATGCATACATTCTATACAACACACACATACACATGCATACATTCTGTTCAACACACACATACACATGCATACATTCTATACAACACACACATACACATGCATACATTCTATACAACACACACACACACATGCATACATTCTATACAACACACACACACACACATGCATACATTCTATACAACACACACATACACATGCATACATTCTACAACACACACATACACATGCATACATTCTATACAACACACACATACACACATGCATACATTCTATACAACACACACACACATGCATACATTCTATACAACACACACATACACATGCATACATTCTATACAACACACACATACACATGCATACATTCTATACAACACACACATACACATGCATACATTCTATACAACACACACATACACATGCATACATTCTATACAACACACACACACACACATGCATACATTCTATACAACACACACATACACATGCATACATTCTATACAACACACACATACACATGCATACATTCTATAACACACATACACATGCATACATTCTATACAACACACACACACACATGCATACATTCTATACAACACACACATACACATGCATACATTCTATACACACACACATACACATGCATACATTCTATACAACACACACATACACATGCATACATTCTATACAACACACACATACACATGCATACATTCTATACAAATACACACATACACATGCATACATTCTATACAACACACACATACACATGCATACATTCTATACAACACACACATACACATGCATACATTCTATACAACACACACATACACATGCATACATTCTATATAACACACACACACATGCATACATTCTATACAACACACACATACACACATACATTCTTATACAACACACACATACACATGCATACATTCTATACAACACACACACACACATGCATACATTCTATACAACACACACATACACATGCATACATTCTATACAACACACACATACACATGCATACATTCTATACAACACACACATACACATGCATACATTCTATACAACACACACATACACATGCATACATTGTATACAACACACACATACACATGCATACATTCTATACAACACACACATACACACATGCATACATTGTATACAACACACACATACACATGCATACATTCTATACAACACACACATACACATGCATACATTGTATACAACATTACCACATACACATGCATACATTCTATACAACACACACACACACACATGCATACATTCTATACAACACACACATACACATGCATACATTCTATACAACACACACATACACATGCATACATTCTATACAACACACACACACACATGCATACATTCTATACAACACACACATACACATGCATACATTCTATACAACACACACATACACACATGCATACATTCTATACAACACACACATACACATGCATACATTCTATACAACACACACATACACATGCATACATTCTATACAACACACACATACACATGCATACATTCTATACAACACACACATACACATGCATACATTCTATACAACACACACATACACATGCATACATTCTATACAACACACACATACACACATGCATACATTCTATACAACACACACATACACATGCATACATTCTATACAACACACACATACACATGCATACATTCTATACAACACACACATACACATGCATACATTCTATACAACACACACATACACATGCATACATTCTATACAACACACACATACACATGCATACATTCTATACAACACACACATACACATGTATACATTCTATACAAACACACACATACACATGCATACATTCTATACAACACACACATACACATGCATACATTCTATACAACACACACATACACATGCATACATTCTATACAACACACACATACACATGCATACATTCTATACAACACACACATACACATGCATACATTCTATACAACACACACATACACATGCATACATTCTATACAACACACACATACACATGCATACATTCTATACAACACACACATACACATGCATACATTCTATACAACACACACATACACATGCATACATTCTATACAACACACACATACACATGCATACATTCTATACAACACACACATACACATGCATACATTCTATACAACACACACATACACATGCATACATTCTATACAACACACACATACACATGCATACATATTCATATAACACACACATACACATGCATACATTCTATACAACACACACATACACATGCATACATTCTATACAACACACACATACACATGCATACATTCTATACAACACACACATACACATGCATACATTCTATACAACACACACATACACATGCATACATTCTATACAACACACACACACACATGCATACATTCTATACAACACACACACACACATGCATACATTCTATACAACACACACACACATGCATACATTCTATACAACACACACACACATGCATACATTCTATACAACACACACATACACATGCATACATTCTATACAACACACACATACACATGCATACATTCTATACAACACACACATACACATGCATACATTGTATACAACACACACATACACATGCATACATTGTATACAACACACACATACACATGCATACATTCTATACAACACACACATACACATGCATACATTCTATACAACACACACATACACATGCATACATTCTATACAACACACACATACACATGCATACATTCTATACAACACACACATACACATGCATACATTCTATACAACACACACATACACATGCATACATTCTATACAACACACACATACACATGCATACATTCTATACAACACACACATACACATGCATACATTCTATACAACACACACATACACATGCATACATTCTATACACACACACACATACACATGCATACATTCTATACAACACACACATACACATGCATACATTCTATACAACACACACATACACATGCATACATTCTATACAACACACACATACACATGCATACATTCTATACAACACACACATACACATGCATACATTCTATACAACACACACATACACATGCATATATTCTATACAACACACACATACACATGCATACATTCTATACAACACACACATACACATGCATACATTCTATACAACACACACACACATGCATACATTCTATACAACACACACATACACATGCATACATTCTATACAACACACACATACACATGCATACATTCTATACAACACACACATACACATGCATACATTCTATACACACACACATACACATGCATACATTCTATACAACACACACATACACATGCATACATTCTATACAACACACACATACACATGCATACATTCTATACAACACACACATACACATGCATACATTCTATACAACACACACATACACATGCATACATTCTATACAACACACACATACACATGCATACATTCTATGCAACACACACATACACATGCATACATTCTATACAACACACACATACACATGCATACATTCTATACAACACACACATACACATGCATACATTCTATACAACACACACATACACATGCATACATTCTATACAACACACACATACACATGCATACATTCTATACAACACACACATACACATGCATACATTCTATACAACACACACATACACATGCATACATTCTATACAACACACACATACACATGCATACATTCTATACAACACACACACATACACATGCATACATTCTATACAACACACACATACACATGCATACATTCTATACAACACACACATACACATGCATACATTCTATACAACACACACATACACATGCATACATTCTATACAACACACACACACACACATGCATACATTCTATACAACACACACATACACATGCATACATTCTATACAACACACACATACACATGCATACATTCTATACAACACACATATACACATGCATACATTCTATACAACACACACATACACATGCATACATTCTATACAACACACACATACACATGCATACATTCTATACAACACACACATACACATGCATACATTCTATACAACACACACATACACATGCATACATTCTATACATACACACACATACACATGCATACATTCTATACAACACACACATACACACATGCATACATTCTATACAACACACACATACACACATGCATACATTCTATACAACACACACATACACATGCATACATTCTATACAACACACACATACACATGCATACATTCTATACAACACACACATACACATGCATACATTCTATACAACACACACACACATGCATACATTCTATACAACACACACACACACATGCATACATTCTATACAACACACACATACACATGCATACATTCTATACAACACACACATACACATGCATACATTCTATACAACACACACATACACATGCATACATTCTATACAACACACACACACACATGCATACATTCTATACAACACACACATACACATGCATACATTCTATACAACACACATACACATGCATACATTCTATACAACACACACACACACATGCATACATTCTATACAACACACACATACACATGCATACATTCTATACAACACACATACACATGCATACATTCTATACAACACACACATACACATGCATACATTCTATAACACACACATACACATGCATACCCTATACAACACACACACACACATGCATACATTCTATACAACACACACATACACATGCATACATTCTATACAACACACACACACACATGCATACATTCTATACAACACACACACACACATGCATACATTCTATACAACACACACATACACATGCATACATTCTATACAACACACACATACACATGCATACATTCTATACAACACACACATACACATGCATACATTCTATACAACACACACATACACATGCATACATTCTATACAACACACACATACACATGCATACATTCTATACAACACACACATACACATGCATACATTCTATACAACACACACATACACATGCATACATTCTATACAACACACACATACACATGCATACATTCTATACAACACACACATACACATGCATACATTCTATACAACACACACATACACATACATACATTCTATACAACACACACATACACATGCATACATTCTATACAAATACACACATACACATGCATACATTCTAAACAACACACACACACACACATGCATACATTCTATACAACACACACACACACATGCATACATTCTATACAACACACACATACACATGCATACATTCTATACAACACACACATACACATGCATACATTCTATACAACACACACATACACATGCATACATTCTATACAACACACACATACACATGCATACATTCTATACAACACACACACACACATGCATACATTCTATACAACACACACATACGCATGCATACATTCTATACAACACACACATACACATGCATACATTCTATACAACACACACATACACATGCATACATTCTATACAACACACACATACACATGTATACATTCTATACAACACACACACACACATGCATACATTCTATACAACACACACATACACATACATACATTCTATACAACACACACACACACATGCATACATTCTATACAACACACACATACACACATGCATACATTCTATACAACACACACACACACACATGCATACATTCTATACAACACACACATACACATGCATACATTGTATACAAATACACACACATACACATGCATACATTCTATACACACACACATACACATGCATACATTCTATATAACACACACATACACATGCATACATTCTGTTCAACACACACATACACACATGCATACATTCTATACAACACACACATACACATGCATACATTCTATACAACACACACATACACATGCATACATTCTATACAACACACACATACACATGCATACATTCTATACAACACACACATACACACATGCATACATTCTATACAACACACACATACACATGCATACATTCTATACAACACACACATACACATGCATACATTCTATACAACACACATACACATGCATACATTCTATACAAATACACACATACACATGCATACATTCTATACAACACACACACACACATGCATACATTCTATACAACACACACATACACATGCATACATTCTATACAACACACACATACACATGCATACATTCTATACACAACACACACATACACATGCATACATTCTATACAACACACACATACACATGCATACATTCTATACAACACACACATACACATGCATACATTCTATACAACACACACACACACATGCATACATTCTATACAACACACACATACACATGCATACATTCTATACAACACACACACACACATGCATACATTCTATACAACACACACATACACATGCATACATTCTATACACACACACACACACATGCATACATTCTATACAACACACACATACACATGCATACATTCTATACAACACACACACACACACATGCATATCTCTTATACAACACACACATACACATGTATACATTCTATACAACACACACATACACATGCATACATTCTATACAACACACACATACACATGCATACATTCTATACAACACACACATACACATGCATACATTCTATACAACACACACATACACATGCATACATTCTATACAACACACACATACACATGCATACATTCTATACAACACACACATACACATGCATACATTCTATACAACACACACACATACACATGCATACATTCTATACAACACACACATACACATGCATACATTCTATACAACACACACACATACACATGCATACATTCTATACAACACACACATACACATGCATACATTCTATACAACACACACATACACATGCATACATTCTATACAAACACACATACACATGCATACATTCTATACAACACACACACACACACATGCATACATTCTATGCAACACACACACATACACATGCATACATTCTATACAACACACACATACACATGCATACATTCTATACAACACACATATACACATGCATACATTCTATACAACACACACATACACATGCATACATTCTATACAACACACACATACACATGCATACATTCTATACAACACACACATACACATGCATACATTCTATACAACACACACATACACATGCATACATTCTATACAACACACACATACACATGCATACATTCTATACAACACACACATACACATGCATACATTCTATACAACACACACACACACATGCATACATTCTATACAACACACACATACACATGCATACATTCTATACACACACACATACACATGCATACATTCTATACAACACACACACACACATGCATACATTCTATACAACACACACATACACATGCATACATTCTATACAACACACACATACACATGCATACATTCTATACAACACACACATACACATGCATACATTCTATACAACACACACATACACATGCATACATTCTATACAACACACACATACACATGCATACATTCTATACAACACACACATACACATGCATACATTCTATACAACACACACACACATGCATACATTCTATACAACACACACACACACATGCATACATTCTATACAACACACACATACACATGCATACATTCTATACAACACACACATACACATGCATACATTCTATACACACACACATACACATGCATACATTCTATACAACACACACACACACATGCATACATTCTATACAACACACACATACACATGCATACATTCTATACAACACACACATACACATGCATACATTCTATACAACACACACACACACATGCATACATTCTATACAACACACACACACACATGCATACATTCTATACAACACACACATACACATGCATACATTCTATACAACACACACATACACATGCATACATTCTATACAACACACACATACACATGCATACATTCTATACAACACACACACACACATGCATACATTCTATACAACACACACATACACATGCATACATTCTATACAACACACACACACACATGCATACATTCTATACAACACACACATACACATGCATACATTTTATACAACACACACATACACATGCATACATTCTATACAACACACACATACACATGCATACATTCTATACAACACACACATACACATGCATACATTCTATACAACACACACATACACATGCATACATTCTATACAACACACACATACACATGCATACATTCTATACAACACACATACACATGCATACATTCTATACAACACACACATACACATGCATACATTCTATACAACACACACATACACATGCATACATTCTATACAACACACACATACACACATGCATACATTCTATACAACACACACATACACATGCATACATTCTATACAACACACACATACACATACATACATTCTATACAACACACACATACACATGCATACATTCTATACAACACACACATACACATGCATACATTCTATACAACACACACACACACATGCATACATTCTATACAACACACACACACATGCATACATTCTATACAACACACATACACATGCATACATTCTATACAACACACACATACACATGCATACATTCTATACAACACACACATACACATGCATACACTGTATACAACACACACATACACATGCATACATTCTATACAACACACACACACACATGCATACATTCTATACAACACACACATACGCATGCATACATTCTATACAACACACACATACACATGCATACATTCTATACAACACACACATACACATGCATACATTCTATACAACACACACACATACACATGTATACATTCTATACAACACACACACACACATGCATACATTCTATACAACACACACATACACATGCATACATTCTATACAACACACACACACACATGCATACATTCTATACAACACACACATACACATGCATACATCATACAACACACACACACACATGCATACATTCTATACAACACACACATACACATGCATACATTGTATACAACACACACATACACATGCATACATTCTATACACACACACATACACATGCATACATTCTATACAATACACACATGTACACATGCATACATTCTGTTCAACACACACATACACATGCATACATTCTATACAATACACACATACACATGCATACATTATATACAACACACACATACACATGCATACATTCTATACAACACACACATACACATGCATACATTCTATACAACACACACATACACATGCATACATTCTATACAACACACACACACATGCATACATTCTATACAATCACACACATACACATGCACATTCTATACAACACACATACACATGCATACATTCTATACAACACACACATACACATTATTACATTCTATACAACACACACACACACATGCATACATTCTATACAACACACACATACACATGCATACATTCTATACAACACACACATACACATGCATACATTCTATACAACACACACATACACATGCATACATTCTATACAACACACACATACACATGCATACATTCTATACAACACACACATACACATGCATACATTCTATACAACACACACACACACACATGCATACATTCTATACAACACACACATACACATGCATACATTCTATACAACACACACACACACATGCATACATTCTATACAACACACACATACACATGCATACATTCTATACAACACACACACACACATGCATACATTCTATACAACACACACATACACATGCATACATTCTATACAACACACACACACACATGCATACATTCTATACAACACACACATACACATGCATACATTCTATACAACACACACATACACATGCATACATTCTATACAACACACACATACACATGCATACATTCTATACAACACACACATACACATGCATACATTCTATACAACACACACATACACATGCATACATTCTATACAACACACACATACACATGCATACATTCTATACAACACACACATACACATGCATACATTCTATACAACACACACATACACATGCATACATTCTATACAACACACACATACACATGCATACATTCTATACAACACACACATACACATGCATACATTCTATACAACACACACATACACATACATACATTCTATACAACACACACATACACATGCATACATTCTATACAACACACACATACACATGCATACATTCTATACAACACACACACACACATGCATACATTCTATACAACACACACACACACATGCATACATTCTATACAACACACACATACACATGCATACATTCTATACAACACACATACACATGCATACATTCTATACAACACACACATACACATGCATACATTCTATACAACACACACATACACATGCATACATTCTATACACACACACACACACATGCATACATCTATATACACACACATGCACATATGCCCATTCAACACACACATACACATGCATACATTCTATACAACACACACATACACATGCATACATTCTATACAACACACACATACACATGTATACATTCTATACAAACACACACACACACATGCATACATTCTATACAACACACACATACACATGCATACATTCTATACAACACACACACACACATGCATACATTCTATACAACACACACATACACATGCATACATTCTATACAACACACACACACACATGCATACATTCTATACAACACACATACACATGCATACATTGTATACAACACACACATACACATGCATACATTCTATACACACACACATACACATGCATACATTCTATACAACACACACATACACATGCATACATTCTATACAACACACACACACACATGCATACATTCTATACACAACACACACACACACATGCATACATTCTATACAACACACACACACGCATGCATACATTCTATACAACACACACATACACATGCATACATTCTGTTCAACACACACATACACATGCATACATTCTATACAACACACACATACACATGCATACATTCTATACAAACACACACACACACATGCATACATTCTATACAACACACACACACACACATGCATACATTCTATACAACACACACATACACATGCATACATTCTATACAACACACACATACACATGCATACATTCTATACAACACACACATACACATGCATACATTCTATACAACACACACACACACATGCATACATTCTATACAACACACACATACACATGCATACATTCTATACAACACACACATACACATGCATACATTCTATACAACACACACACACACATGCATACATTCTATACAACACACACACACACATGCATACATTCTATACAACACACACATACACATGCATACATTCTATACAACACACACACACACATGCATACATTCTATACAACACACACATACACATGCATATCTATACAACACACACACACACACATGCATACATTCTATACAACACACACATACACATGCATACATTCTATACAACACACACATACACATGCATACATTGTATACAACACACACACACACACATGCATACATTCTATACAACACACACATACACATGCATACATTCTATACAACACACACACACACATGCATACATTCTATACAACACACACATACACATGCATACATTCTATACAACACACACATACACATGCATACATTTATACAACACACACACACACATGCATACATTCTATACAACACACACATACACATGCATACATTCTATACAACACACACACACACATGCATACATTCTATACAACACACACACATACACATGCATACATTCTATACAACACACACATACACATGCATACATTCTATACAACACACACACACACATGCATACATTCTATACAACACACACATACACATGCATACATTCTATACAACACACACACATACACATGCATACATTCTATACAACACACACATACACATGCATACATTCTATACAACACACACATACACATGCATACATTCTATACACACACACACACACACATGCATACATTCTATACACACACACATACACATGCATACATTCTATACAACACACACACACACATGCATACATTCTATACAACACACACACACACACATGCATACATTCTATACAACACACACACACACACATGCATACATTCTATACAAACACACACACACATGCATACATTCTAAACACACACACACACACATGCATACATTCTATACAAACACACACACACACATGCATACATTCTATACAACACACACACACACACATGCATACATTCTATACAACACACACATACACACATGCATACATTGTATACAACACACATACACATGCATACATTCTATAACACACACATACACATGCATATTCTATACAACACACACATACACATGCATACATTCTATACAACACACACACACACATGCATACATTCTATACAACACACACATACACACATGCATACATTCTATACAACACACACACACACATGCATACATTCTATACAACACACACACACATGCATACATTCTATACAACACACACACACACATGCATACATTCTATACAACACACACATACACATGCATACATTCTATACAACACACACACACACATGCATACATTCATACAACACACACATACACATGCATACATTCTATACAACACACACACACACATGCATACATTCTATACAACACACACACACACATGCATACATTCTATACAACACACACATACACATGCATACATTCTATACAACACACACATACACATGCATACATTCTATACAACACACACATACACATGCATACATTCTATACAACACACACACACACATGCATACATTCTATACAACACACACATACACATGCATACATTCTATACAACACACACATACACATGCATACATTCTATACAACACACACATACACATGCATACATTCTATACAACACACACATACACATGCATACATTCTATACACACACACACACACATGCATACATTCTATACAACACACACATACACATGCATACATTCTATACAACACACACATACACATGCATACATTCTATACAACACACACACACACATGCATACATTCTATACAACACACACATACACATGCATACATTCTATACAACACACACACATACACATGCATACATTCTATACAACACACACACACACATGCATACATTCTATACAACACACACACACACATGCATACATTCTATACAACACACACACACACATGCATACATTCTATACAACACACACACACACATGCATACATTCTATACAACACACACACACACATGCATACATTGTATACAACACACACATACACATGCATACATTCTATACAACACACACACACACATGCATACATTCTATACAACACACACATACACATGCATACATTCTATACAACACACACATACACATGCATACATTCTATACAACACACACACACACATGCATACATTCTATACAACACACACACACACATGCATACATTCTATACAACACACACATACACATGCATACATTCTATACAACACACACATACACATGCATACATTCTATACAACACACACACACACATGCATACATTCTATACAACACACACACACACATGCATACATTCTATACAACACACACACACACATGCATACATTCTATACAACACACACACACACATGCATACATTCTATACAACACACACACACACACATGCATACATTGTATACAACACACACATACACATGCATACATTCTATACAACACACACACACACATGCATACATTCTATACAACACACACATACACATGCATACATTCTATACAACACACACATACACATGCATACATTCTATACACACACACACACACACATGCATACATTCTATACAACACACACACACACATGCATACATTCTATACAACACACACATACACATGCATACATTCTATACAACACACACATACACATGCATACATTCTATACAACACACACATACACATGCATACATTCTATACAACACACACACATACACATGCATACATTCTATACAACACACACATACACATGCATACATTCTATACAACACACACATACACATGCATACATTCTATACAACACACACATACACATGCATACATTCTATACAACACACACACACACACATGCATACATTCTATACAACACACACACACACACATGCATACATTCTATACACAACACACACATACACATGCATACATTCTATACAACACACACATACACATGCATACATTCTATACAACACACACACACACATGCATACATTCTATACAACACACACATACACATGCATACATTCTATACACACACACACACACATGCATACATTCTATACAACACACACATACACATGCATACATTCTATACAACACACACATACACATGCATACATTCTATACAACACACACATACACATGCATACATTCTATACAACACACACACACACATGCATACATTCATACAACACACACACACATGCATACATTCTATACAACACACACATACACATGCATACATTCTATACAACACACACACACACATGCATACATTCTATACAACACACACATACACATGCATACATTCTATACAACACACACACACACATGCATACATTCTATACAACACACACATACACATGCATACATTCTATACAACACACACACACACACATGCATACATTCTATACAACACACACACACATGCATACATTCTACAACACACACATATACACATGCATACATTCTATACAACACACACACACACATGCATACATTCTATACAACACACACATACACACATGCATACATTCTATACAACACACACATACACATGCATACATTCTATACAACACACACACACACATGCATACATTCTATACAACACACACATACACATGCATACATTCTATACAACACACACATACACATGCATACATTCTATACAACACACACACATACACATGCATACATTCTATACAACACACACATACACATGCATACATTCTATACAACACACACATACACATGCATACATTCTATACAACACACACACACACATGCATACATTCTATACAACACACACACACATGCATACATTCTATACAACACACACACACACATGCATACATTCATAAACACACACACACACATGCATACATTCTATACAACACACACATACACATGCATACATTCTATACAACACACACATACACATGCATACATTCTATACAACACACACATACACATGCATACATTCTATACAACACACACATACACATGCATACATTCTATACAACACACACATACACATGCATACATTCTATACAAACACACACACACACATGCATACATTCTATACAACACACACATACACATGCATACATTCTATACAACACACACACACATGCATACATTCTATACAACACACACATACACATGCATACATTCTATACAACACACACATACACATGCATACATTCTATACAACACACACACACACATGCACATTCTATACAACACACACACATACACATGCATACATTCTATACAAACACACACACACACATGCATACATTCTATACAACACACACATACACATGCATACATTCTATACAACACACACATACACATGCATACATTCTATACAACACACACACACACATGCATACATTCTATACAACACACACATACACATGCATACATTCTATACAACACACACATACACATGCATACATTCTATACAACACACACATACACATGCATACATTCTATACAACACACACATACACATGCATACATTCTATACACACACACACACATGCATACATTCTATACAACACACACATACACATGCATACATTCTATACAACACACACACACACATGCATACATTCTATACAACACACACATACACATGCATACATTCTATACAACACACACACACACATGCATACATTCTATACAACACACACATACACATGCATACATTCTATACAACACACACACACATGCATACATTCTATACAACACACACACACACATGCATACATTCTATACAACACACACACACACATGCATACATTCTATACAACACACACACACACATGCATACATTCTATACAACACACACATACACATGCATACATTCTATACAACACACACATACACATGCATACATTCTATACAACACACACATACACATGCATACATTCTATACAACACACACACATACACATGCATACATTCTATACAACACACACACACACATGCATACATTCTATACAACACACACACACACACATGCATACATTCTATACAACACACACATACACATGCATACATTCTATACAACACACACATACACATGCATACATTCTATACAACACACACACACACATGCATACATTCTATACAACACACACATACACATGCATACATTCTATACAACACACACACACATGCATACATTCTATACAACACACACACACACATGCATACATTCTATACAACACACACACACACATGCATACATTCTATACAACACACACACACACATGCATACATTCTATACAACACACACACACACATGCATACATTCTATACAACACACACATACACATGCATACATTCTATACAACACACACACACATGCATACATTCTATACAACACACACATACACATGCATACATTCTATACAACACACACACACACACATGCATACATTCTATACAACACACACATACACATGCATACATTCTATACAACACACACACACATGCATACATTCTATACAACACACACACACACATGCATACATTCTATACAACACACACACACACATGCATACATTCTATACAACACACACACACACATGCATACACATTCTATACAACACACACATACACATGCATACATTCTATACAACACACACATACACATGCATACATTCTATACAACACACACATACACATGCATACATTCTATACAACACACACACATACACATGCATACATTCTATACAACACACACACACACATGCATACATTCTATACAACACACACACACATGCATACATTCTATACAACACACACATACACATGCATACATTCTATACAACACACACACACACATGCATACATTCTATACAACACACACACACACATGCATACATTCTATACAACACACACACACACATGCATACATTCTATACAACACACACACACACATGCATACATTCTATACAACACACACACACACATGCATACATTCTATACAACACACACACACACACATGCATACATTCTATACAACACACACACACACATGCACACATATCTCTATACAACACACATACACATGCATACATTCTATACAACACACACATACACATGCATACATTCTATACAACACACACACACACATGCATACATTCTATACAACACACACATACACATGCATACATTCTATACAACACACACACACACATGCATACATTCTATACAACACACACACACACATGCATACATTCTATACAACACACACACACACATGCATACATTCTATACAACACACACACACACATGCATACATTCTATACAACACACACACACACATGCATACATTCTATACAACACACACACACACATGCATACATTCTATACAACACACACACACACATGCATACATTCTATACAACACACACATACACATGCATACATTCTATACAACACACACATACACATGCATACATTCTATACAACACACACATACACATGCATACATTCTATACAACACACACATACACATGCATACATTCTATACAACACACACATACACATGCATACATTCTATACAACACACACATACACATGCATACATTCTATACAACACACACACACACATGCATACATTCTATACAACACACACACACACACATGCATACATTCTATACAACACACACATACACATGCATACATTCTATACAACACACACATACACATGCATACATTCTATACAACACACACATACACATGCATACATTCTATACAACACACACATACACATGCATACATTCTATACAACACACACATACACATGCATACATTCTATACAACACACACATACACATGCATACATTCTATACAACACACACATACACATGCATACATTCTATACAACACACACACATACACATGCATACATTCTATACAACACACACACACACATGCATACATTCTATACAACACACACATACACATGCATACATTCTATACAACACACACACACACATGCATACATTCTATACACACACACACACACACATGCATACATTCTATACAACACACACATACACATGCATACATTCTATACAACACACACATACACATGCATACATTCTATACAACACACACATACACATGCATACATTCTATACAACACACACATACACATGCATACATTCTATACAACACACACATACACATGCATACATTCTATACAACACACACATACACATGCATACATTCTATACAACACACACATACACATGCATACATTCTATACAACACACACATACACATGCATACATTCTATATACACACACACACACACATGCATACATTCTATACAACACACACATACACATGCATACATTCTATACAACACACACACACACATGCATACATTCTATACAACACACACACACACATGCATACATTCTATACAACACACACATACGCATGCATACATTCTATACAACACACACACACACATGCATACATTCTATACAACACACACACACACATGCATACATTCTATACAACACACACACACACATGCATACATTCTATACAACACACACACACACATGCATACATTCTATACAACACACACATACACATGCATACATTCTATACAACACACACATACACATGCATACATTCTATACAACACACACACACACATGCATACATTCTATACAACACACACACACACATGCATACATTCTATACAACACACACACACACATGCATACATTCTATACAACACACACACACACATGCATACATTCTATACAACACACACACATACACATGCATACATTCTATACAACACACACATACACATGCATACATTCTATACAACACACACACACACATGCATACATTCTATACAACACACACACACACATGCATACATTCTATACAACACACACATACACATGCATACATTCTATACAACACACACACACACATGCATACATTCTATACAACACACACACACACATGCATACATTCTATACAACACACACACACACATGCATACATTGTATACAACACACACACACACATGCATACATTCTATACAACACACACATACACATGCATACATTCTATACAACACACACATACACATGCATACATTCTATACAACACACACACACACATGCATACATTCTATACAACACACACATACACATGCATACATTCTATACAACACACACACACACATGCATACATTCTATACAACACACACACACACATGCATACATTCTATACAACACACACATACGCATGCATACATTCTATACAACACACACACACACACATGCATACATTCTATACAACACACACACACACATGCATACATTCTATACAACACACACACACACATGCATACATTCTATACAACACACACACACACATGCATACATTCTATACAACACACACATACACATGCATACATTCTATACAACACACACATACACATGCATACATTCTATACAACACACACACACACATGCATACATTCTATACAACACACACACACACATGCATACATTCTATACAACACACACATACACATGCATACATTCTATACAACACACACACACACATGCATACATTCTATACAACACACACATACACATGCATACATTCTATACACACACACACACATGCATACATTCTATACAACACACACACACACATGCATACATTCTATACAACACACACACACACATGCATACATTCTATACAACACACACATACACATGCATACATTCTATACAACACACACACACACATGCATACATTCTATACAACACACACACACACATGCATACATTCTATACACACACACACACACACATGCATACATTGTATACAACACACACACACATGCATACATTCTATACAACACACACACACACATGCATACATTCTATACAACACACACACACACATGCATACATTCTATACAACACACACATACACCTAGAGTAATTGTTGGAGTATAAATCTTAGTTCTGGAGACTAAATGAACCTAGTCTAATTTTTTTTCAAGCCATTTTCTTACCTGTAAAACTTAATTATACATATTTTATTTTTATATACCTGTGATGTTTTAATGTAAATCAAAAACTTTGGGCTTTAAATTTATGGGAACTCATATGGTCCTGTAATCTATGTAAATTATTGTTAAGTTTTGTCTGTGTATTTAAAAAAAACCAGGATCTAAAAATAGTGTGATGTAGAATGGCTGCTATTGTTATTGATTAAAAAAGCCAGAGTGATTTAAAAATTTAATAAATGAGACCCAGACAATGGTAAAAATGTAAATACATGTACTACTCCTTAATTTGTTGTTGTTTTTTTCAAATTACAAAAATAATTCCTTTGAAATTGGTACATGCATGAAGTGAGCTACTTTAGTAGCATTGTTTAAAATTAGGTCAGTATGTTGAGTCATAGTGCTTCCGTTGCATGGTAGTCTCTACCTTATGATTTATTTATGGTATTAGAACAAGATAAAAACTATGTTACATTAATCTGCATTGTTTTTTAACAGTTATAACATAGACTGGATAACACTATTAAATAGAACTTTGTGACTTGTCTGTATATCAATTCAGCCAGCTTAAACATAAACACAAAAACATCAAAAACTATTGACAGTCTCACCACTCATGTAATAAATACGTTAAAGTAACTTTGATTTTTTTATCCCTTCTGTCTTAGACTGAAGCTCATTTGGATACTTTAGTTAGTGAGCAGGCATCATACATACTAAACAGAGTTGGTCTGGCTCAGATGTATGGCTCTGTACAACAGCACAGACCTGAACAGGTTAGTACATCAAAGTTAAAAAAACATGCAAACTGGTTGATGGATTTCTCTATCATTCATTATTTGTTTTGCACCGCAGAAAATCTGTTCAACTAGGTTGCTAAAAATTCTACCTTTTTGCTCACTATTTCAATCATCCACTAAATTCTCTTTGTCTATTTTTCTTTTTCTCTTCACATTAACAAAAATATTCAACATGTTTAAATATTATAACAAAGGCCATGGTATTTATTCGATACTATTCTAATTATATATTTTTTTATCATGTGAGAGTCTGTTTTATACTTAACATAACAAATAATATTTAGATAGGCACAATTGATAATATCGTCATTTACCATTTTATTTGAATCAGGGCCCTTTGTCTTCAATATCCGGGCTGGATGAGATAGCCATTAAATCAGCCGTGGTAAAAACTTTTTTCATTTTTTTTTAATGTTTGGGATATATGTTTAAACATTTTTATTGTGAACAAAAAAAATACATGCTTACCAAGATTTTAATTGAACTCAGACGCAATTTTATTGACAAATAGGTTAAGTAAATATTTTTTCATTTGCAGAAGAAATTGAAGATTTTTTTTTCACAAAAAAAAATAATTATAAAAGTTTATTTATTTGCAGAATAAATTTGATAGTTACTTGGCGCAGCCAGACAGTCTAATCTTGCCACAGTGTAGCTTCATACTAAGTTCAAGTGTTAGGTTGGTTTTACTCTTTTTTTTTTCTTTTCAGGATTTCTTTTTGGTGTTCTGGTCATGCGTATACATTATCCTTATTTTCAAAATGTAGATATTCCTTTTAAACTTTATTCCTTTAATGAAATGAATATTTATCATTTAACTAAACAATAGTTCCCAAATAATGAGCTGATTAAATGGTTAGCCTATATTAACTTATAAAAAACGTGACATCAATAAATATAATATTATGTATGTAAAATATCTATGCCCCATTGGTTCTTAAGATGACATCACTCAGTACATTGATTAACATTTAGTGTTTTTGCTTTATCTTAGGGCCTCTGCAAAAAAGAGATCAGTAGAGTTGGTATGTCAGGCGTATAAACAGATTTATACCGCCATCACTGATCCCAGAAATGGTTACAGGGATGGTCAAAACATCGTCCCAAGAACTCCAGAACAAGTGGTTCATTTATTAATGTGATGATTTTTTTTCCTCTTCTTATTTATGTTGAAATTTTGGATTTTTTTTTAAATTATATATAAAACATTTATTTAACAGTTGTAAGTCATGTTCACTTCATTTAAAGGTTAAGTGTGTTCCTTTTCTTTTGTCTATGTATATCTTTGCTGTTGGTTATATTGAAAAGGAAACTTTATTTGAGATTTTATAGTTTATTCTTTCAGAAATAAAATATCTCATCCAGCTAATTTTTTATTTGCTTATTTGTTGATAAGTTAACATTTTGGGTCCTTTGTTTTAAGAAATAGTTTTGAAATTAAATAATGAAAACCAAAATTATGTTAAGGAAGGTGACATTTTTTTATTGCCATCAAATCAAGTCAAAATTTTTTTTCAATATCACGCTGTACAGAAAAAAAATAAGCTAAAATATGAAGTGTAATCTTAACAACAATTCCTAACTTGTATAATTTTTCTGTCACAAATTGTATATGAAATGTTAGTTTCACATATCTTATACTCAAGAGTCATTTTTTTTATAACTCTGAATTAGTGACCAATCAAAATTGGTTTAGTACTGGTCATTAAGAAATTGACCAACATAAAAATGAAAAATGAAGCTGCTGACTTTTTTACATCTACCAATAATTTGTCAAATAAAAATAGTTTAATTTTACAAAAAAAAATAAAAACAACAGTCTGAATATTACATTTACATGTATAAAGTCTAAAAATGTTCTATTGAATAACATTAAATTATACTTTTATCCGTTGATGTATTTAGGGAGAAATTTCTTGGCATTCCACATTTTCCAAGTTCCTTAAAAAAAATGAAACAGAAAAATTATTAAATAAAACAAATGAGATAAGCATATGTGTAATTATTTATTAATTTTTTTTGGCCATGTAATTGATGAAATACTTACATCTGAAAATTTTTGAGACTTTGCGTGAAAACAGAGAGGCATCGTGTGAACTGTTGGTATCTTTGAGCCATATTTTGATGCCTCTGTGGTGTACATAGGATTCTGAGGTTTTTGCCCATATCCTTTGAAGACAACTAAAAGAAAAAAGTTAAAGTTTTATGTAAATAGGCCAACTTAAAGGTGGGCGAATATTTTTGGACTGTGGGTCACATTGGGCTCTTAAATTTGACAGAAGAGAAGAAGGATGAAGTTTTTATATGAAATAATATAAATTAAATGACACATTTATTAGTATGAATCAGCTAACAGGGGCAGAGTGCTGGTAGGTTCAAAATTCCTGGCAGGTCATACTTAACCCACGGGCTATATTTTTTCATAAGCTGGATTTACCAGTTTAAACGTTTTTTAATTGTAGACATAAAAGTTTTAGTTAACGGTGTCAATAGTCTGAGGTAATTAGTTAAATAACTGTTTAATTCTTAGAAGCAGTTTTGTTTCTTTGAATTATTTGTTGCTCAAGTGAAAGTGTTAATGGTAAGTTAGAATAAGTAGCAGTGTTTAGCCATTATTTGTTAGATGGCAAAAATATTTAAAACTTTTCTTGGAATTCAGAAAAAAAAAACTACAAAAAACTATAATATATGTAATCATTACAGTAATGACTTACTCGGATGTTCAAATCTGTATGGCAACTCTTTTGTTCTATAATATTTTGAAGTGCATGCGTCTAATGGAACACCTCCAGGTCCAAGTTGCTGTTATGAACATTAAAATATATGTATTATACTTGTATCAAATTTAGTCTTAGAGAATCAGAAAAAAATAACTAATTAAATAAATCCTAATAATATCTTCTAGCTTGATGTTTAAATAAGTAAGATTCCTACATTTTACCAGGCCTGACACAATGGGGACATGTGTAAGTAATCAAGGAGGGTCACATGTATCACATTTTGTCAAGCACCCAGGGATTTACGGTGGAGGTCCAGATGTCATTATTAATTATAAGACAATGATTTTAGTGATTGAATTTGATGGCCAAAACAATTTGATTTCCCTAAGCTATTAACTATGATTTTAAATCATGTGAAATAATTATATTGCCAATAATTTTTAAATGTATACATTATATGCATACCTTTTGTTCTGTTTCCATCTCTAAATTGCTTTAATGATGGTGTATTGGACCAGTGGAGAATCGATGTTTTAATTTCCAGGTGATTATTTGTAAACCATGGCAACAGGGGAGGCAATCTGTCTAATCTAGGTCATGTTTAAAAGTAAAAAATGAAGTTACGTTAACTTATAAACTTATGAAAATAATTTAACGTCAATTAATGAAGCCATTTATTCAATCAGTTAATTGTGTAAATTTGCATTTATTAAGAAACAGATAAATGAAATTAAAAGAATTTTCGGCTAACTTTATTAATAGTATGGAATGTCTATATGCACGCATACCTGTGCCAATAAGGAGCACTGCGTGCACCCCAATGCCAATAAGAAGCCCTTATTGGCACACATATCTATGGTTAGAACATGGTTAGAACCATTTATTTCTATGGTTAGAACCATCTAATCACAGGTTATTATAAAAACTCATGAATTGAATAATAATTTATCGCGTGTTTATATTTATAAAGCAAAATTGAAAGCTTTTTCATTCATAATTTATGTCTTGAAAAAAACAACAAAGAGATGTAAATAGGTCTGTGTGTTTTTGTGAATGTAAAGCATCATTGGAAACAAAAGCGAATAACAACAATGGCGCGAGAGTTTTTAACACAAAACCGAGGACTATTTATATAGCGATGTATAACAATCCGCGATTAGAACCATGATTAGAACAGCTGACCTGAACCTTTTCGAATTATAAGTTAGTAAATATGCGGATTCTTATAAAAAGCTGAAATATAATTTTCGTTGTTGACCTTTTTTTTCTTTTTGACACAATTTCTAATGAAAGTTCAGTGGCGTCACTAGGGGGTGACACCAAAATGAAAAGTTCTAAATTTCGTAGCAGAAAAAACTCGGTAGAGTCGGTTTTATAACCGGTAATAGTTAAAAACAGGAGCAGTAGACTTGGGTGCCACCATACAGTGCGGTAATACGGTGTCACCATATAGAGCAGTAGCACTGGGTGAGGTTTTTTTTTCCCAAAAGTACTTTTAAAAAAAGGACGCATGTAGTCACGTGGTTTCATGAAATTGGAGACGTAGTTTACAAACTCAGCTTAATGAAAGTAATATTCATCTTTTTGAAATACAGTCAGTAATACTATCGTTTTTATTGCTTAAATATTTTAAAGTAAATTCTCTCAGGTCTAGAGCTGGACTATTTGAAATGTGTACCATTGCTCATGGTGGAAGCAGGCACGCCGAGAGGGGGGCGGGCAGGGGGGTCATTGCCAGGGGGCCCGGATCTGTAAGGGGGCCCGGCCGCCCCGACCATGTCAATTTTTCACGACATTGTTTATTAAGGGGCCCGCAATGATTTCCTGCCCTGGGGCCCGTGTTGGCTCACGGCGCCACTGGGTGGAAGTCTTGAGGGGGGTAGGGGTGACACCCTGATTTTCCGCACTAGGTGACACCAACCATATAGACGCCACTGTGATATATATATATATATATATATATATATATATATATATATATATATATATATATATATATTAAACCCACGTTTTCCAACGAGACAAGATTATGTCGTAATAATAGTTGAATTTATATTTACTAAGAATTGTGCTATACGCAATAAGCCCCAGGGTACACCAATGGAGTGTAATCTCAATAGTCTCGTCTTATCACTCTGTCATTTTTTTTTTTTATAGAGAATAGCAGTAATTCTTGATCACAGTTATCTTGCTATTGGTTACCCGAGCGATTTAATCAACCAAATTAGTCTTTAACATTCCGACAGCGATGTAAATCCTTGACCTTGATATTTAATCTTTTCATAATACATGTATACGTAATATTCATGTGTGGCACAATGATGTATTATTTGTTATCGATATCATCGAATTATAACCAAACGTTTAATTATTAGTAAATATCTGTACACATTTACAATAATACAAAAAAAAAGACATCGTTTATCGCATGGACTATTTTGAATAGCTTGAGACGTGTGTATTAATGGAATCCTTTAGCAATGGAATCGATTCTAAATTTTACGATTTAAGATATTTTTAGAAATATATTAATTAATAATATTTTTGCGCGCAAAATTTAAGTTTATGTTGTTTTAAATGTGGTGAAACTAGGCCTATAAGTTATGATTTTTAAAATGAAAATGTACCATTTCTGATTTTCAACAAGTTACAAAGGTAAATCAAGTTTTAAGATCCTCCCACTTCTTTAAAAGATCTTTAATGAAAGATCTCCTTTTAAACTTAGCAAACCAGCGAGTGGTAGCCTTCAATTCCAGATTTTCGGATGACAAGCCTGGATTTTGTTCTTTCAATTTCTCAAAAATTTATCTAGCCTTCTCTTGAATGATGGCCATACTAGTTACATCTCTCTTCATCTCCCATTTATTTATCCAAACTAAAGGCAAACTCTCCATTTTTTCATGGGTGGCACTTCTTTGCTTCTCAGATGTAATTTTCGTTACTCATTTAGCGGCTTGAGTCTTCTTGATATCTTTCTTAGCTAAGATTGTGCCTTCTGTGAACCTGCTCATTAAGCCGTACTGCCTAACAACATCAGTCATTTTTTGTCCACTCTCTACTTTATTAATAATCTCTTGCTTGGTTTTTATGGTGAGCACAGTTCTTGACACTCCACTCTTTTTAGGCCCCATATTATTGTCATATTTTTTTATAAGGCGTTTAGAGAAGCACATACGAAAATCACAAGGACAGAAACCAACTACACATGTATGATACACAATTGACAAAGTGTCGTCGCACACTATCGTACGAATCGAACGGTGCTGCCTCACTGCTACGCAGTATGAATGATGACGTGTCAGCGCACGCGCACATCCATTTTCAAGACAAAGTGAGCACGGTGTCGGGTGCTCCGAGAGCCGAGACGTTTTCGTTAGATTAAGTTTTTGTTCGCTATCCGAAATTTGTTCGTTGTTCGAACACAAAAATCTTTCCTGAAAGTGTTCGTTGTCCGGTTTGTTCGCTGTCCGAACAGTTCGTGTACCGAATACCCACTGTACTAAACAGGCACATATTCCCATAAGCTCCCACTTATTCCCATAAGCTCCCACATATTCCCATAAGCTCCTACATATTCACATAAGCTCCTAAAATTCACATAAGCTTCTACATATTCCCATTAGCTCCTAATATTCACATAAACTCCTAATATTCCCATAAGCTCCCAAATATTCACATTCTCTCTCTCTTTCTCCTTATTTTGCTCTCTCTCTCTCCTTCTCTCTCTGTCTCTCTCTCTCTCTCTCACTCTCTCTCTGTATATATATATATATATATATTTATATATATATATATACATATATATATATATATATATATATATATATTTATATATATATATATACATGGGCGTCGCTAGAAATTTTTCCAGGGGGAGGCAAAAATTTTCCAGGGGGGGGGGCAAATAACAACTTTATAACATTTTTTTTAAATGTAACGGGAAGCAAATGCCCTCCTCTTGTATGACATTTTTATACTGGCGGTCGACGCTCGCTGGTTTTTTTTTTTACTCCGAGAAGGTGTAACGTAGCACTCAGATTTTTTAATAGCAATGTACTCTTTCAACTCTAGCGGTGCCGTGTATTTGTAACGTGCAGACATGTGGCTTTTATTGCCATGAACATCCTATACACCGCACGATGTAAAGGTCTGTCGAACGGTCCGTCGAACCACCGTCTATGTTAGACGATTATGTATATAGACATATATTTATATCTCACATATTGCCATAAGCTCCCGCATATTCCCATAAGCTCCCGCATATTCCCATAAGCTCCCGCATATTCCAATAAGCTCCGACATATTCCCAAAAGCTCCCAGATATTCCCATAAGCTCCTACATATTCCCATAACCTCCTACATATTCCCATAAGCACCTAATATTCCCATAAGCTCCTATATAGTCCCATAAGCTCCCAGATATTCACATAAGATCTCACATATTCCCATAAGCTCCTAATATTCTCAAAAGCTCCTACATACTCCCAAAAGTTCCTACATATTCCCATAAGCTCCCACATATTCCCATAAGCTCCCATATATTCCCATAAGCTCCTAATATTCCCATAAGCTCCTACATATTCCCATAACCTCTTACATATTCACATAACCTCTTACATATTCCCATAAGCTCCCAGATATTCCCATTAGATCCCACATATTCCCATAAGCTCCTACATATTCCCATAAGTTCCCATTTATTCCCTTTTTTTCTTTCACTCTCTCTCTCTCTTTCTCTCTCTCTCTCTCTTTCCTTGTCTCTCTTTTTCGAAAATTGACATAAGAGTTGAATCTACTTATGCATGGCAGTTGATTATTGTATTGCAGAAAATTGAAACGAAGCTTATAGTCCGTTTCAAAAATTAAAAAACAGGAGTAGAATCTACTGATGCGTAAAAAGTTGACCTTACGTGGTTGAAAATAAACACAATGCCTATAGTCCCATTCGTCAAATACTAAACAGGAGTAGAATCAATAGGCACATATTCCAATAAGCTCAAACTTATTCCGATAAGCTCCTAAATAATCCCAATAAGCTCCTACATAATCACATAAACTCCTATATATTCCCATAAGCTCCCACATATTCCCATAAGCTCCTACATATTCCCATAAGCTCCCGAAAATTCCAATAAGCTCCCAAATATTCCCATAAGCTCCTAATATTTCCATAAGCTCCTACTTATTCCCATAAGCTCCTACATATTCCCATAACCTCCTACATACTCCCATAAGCTCCCAGATATTCACATAAACACCCACATATTCCTATAAGCTCCCACATATTCCCATAAGCTCCTAATATTTCCGTAAGCTCCTAAATAGTCCCATATGCTCCTACATATTCTCATAAGATCCTACATATTCCCATAAGCTCCCTAAAATTCCCATAAACTCCTACATATTCCCATAAGCTCCTACATATTCCCATAAGCTCCCTAATATTCCCATTCTCTCTCTTTCTAATTTTTTCGCTCTCTCTCTCCTTCTCTATCTCTGTCTCTCTCTCTCTCTGTATATATATATATATATATATATATATATATATATATATATATATATATATTGTTACGGATCCTTTTAATGATGATGCTTGTAGAGGGTGTAATAAATCAGACAACACAAATCACGAAGTTAACTCCAGTGAAGTAACATCAAACAATCATTTAATACTTGAACATGAACTGACATAAAGGTAGAATCAGGAGGAGTACAAAAGCAAACTGTAAATATGCATCCATCTACATAGATGCCCACAGCTAGACTAACTATAAAACAAAGCATGTGCTCCCAACTGTCGGTTAATATACGTCATTTGTACCAAATGACGTATACACTAAAGCTCCCAATATTTACACTCAAGATGGCGGAATGACGCCATAGATACTGCGGTGGGCGGAGCCTAGCGAATTGCGTCATCAAACTTAGACTATATTATTTCTCCACATTTCTCCCCTCTACCTAAGCATGATGTAATCATGTAAAACCCAATACTAATACCGACAAAAGGAAGCCACATGAAACAAAGTTCAATCATAGAACATATCCCAAATCATCATAACAACAAAATAAATTATCCAATGATTAATCAAATCAATATTGCATGGAAGCATAAATCAATACATGCAAACAATATAATAAATATCATCAATTATATATGCATAAACATATTGAATTAAATTCAAATTTCTCATCATTTTTCTTTTTCGTCACTGATATTTATTATTTTATTATCTTTTTTTTTCTAAGTGACTTGTTTACTTTTTTTTTTTTTATGTCACTTGTTATTCCATTCAATATATTTTTTTTTTCATGTGACTTTTGTTTATTTTTTTTTTCATGTTACTAGTTACTCTTCATTATTTTTTTTTTCAGTGACTTCTTTTTTTTTTATCATAATCATCAATTATTATTAAATATCATTATGTCATCATATAAACATATAATACATGTAACAGACATTATGGTACAAAGGATTTCTTACTGCCAGGACGAAGGTTTGTTGAGAACTTAAGCTCATAGCTTGGACGATAAAATTAAAATCCTGCAGTAGGAGTGACTATCTGGCTACTTTATTATTCCCTAGCTTTTTGGAATTTATAAATGACAGCGGCGCATGGTCAGTCCGAAGAATAAATTGGGCACCTAACAAATACCTTGCCAATTTTGTAATGCACCATGTGATGGCTAATCCCTCCCTCTCTATTGTGGCATATCATGTCTCTGGTGAGGTCAATTTACGATTGACATATAGCACTGGGTGTAAAACACCATTGTGGCTCTGTAACAGGGCCCCCCCTATCGCAACGGCCGAGGCATCTGTAGCCAGAACGAATTGTTTACCTATGTCAGGTAACTTTAATATGGGCCCCTGAGCGAAGGCGGTTTTAATAATCTCCAGGGCCGGTTGACATTCATCAGACCAGATGATTTTGTTTGGCTCTCCCTTTTTAGTTAGATTAGCCAGAGGTTCCATTATATGAGCGAAATTCGGAATAAACTTCCGATAGAAATTGCATAAGCCCAAAAGACTGCGCACCTGTTTCTTTGATGACGGTTTTTCAATATTTAATATCTTTGACACTGATTCACCTATGGGTTTTATTATATTATTTCCCACTTTATGTCCTAGGAAAGTTACTTCCGTCAGTCCTATCTCTACCTTAGTCGGTCTCACGGTTAAATTATGTCTCTTTAAAACTGTAAAAATTTCTCTTAGACTCCTAACATGTTTATCCCAGTCCTCATGAAAAATACAAATGTCATCCAGGTAGCAAACAGTGTCTTGTCTATGGGAAAATAATTTGGCTATCATCCTATTGAAGGTGGCTGGTGCATTTACTAGCCCAAAACTCATGAAATTCCATTGGAACAACCCAAATGGAGTTATAAATGCAGTCAATGGTTTGGCTTCAGGGGTCAGTGGTATTTGCCAATACCCTCTTGCTAACTCCAGTTTAGAAAAATATTTAGCTCTGGCTAGCCTGGTCATTAACTCCTCAGGATTGGGCATGGGATACGAGTCCATAATGGTTATTTTATTTAACTGTCTATAGTCTACACACAGTCTGATGTCACCTGTCTTTTTCTTAACTAACACTATGGGAGCTGCATATGGTGACTCTGATGGTTCTATGACACCCTGTTTCTGTAACCCTTCTCTTTCTTGATATAGTCGCGGTGATGTAATGAGAGGGTGTATGGTCTCAGACGGATAACCTTCTTTTCTGACAGCTTTATGTCATGTTGTATTATATCAGTTTTACCTGGTCTATCAGAAAAAATATCTGTAAAGTCACCCAAAAGTTTCTTAATACCAACCACTTTGTCATGAGTTAGGTTATTTAATGCTATATCCTCCCATGTTTCCTTGTTTCCAACCTCAGGTCCCTCACATGTCTGAATGTCAGCGTCAGGTACATCTTCCTCCCTTAACATGAAACAATTTTGAACCTGTCTCTCAGCGGTCTGAACTAATTCAATTGGTCTATTATAGTATACTTTCAACATGTTTATATGAAAGACCTTTAACCTATTTCTAATATTAATTTCATAATCCACGTCTGTCACCTTTCTAGTAACCTTAAAAGGTCCTTGCCACTTAATGAATAATCTATTGGTCTTGTCCGGTAATAAGACAAGTACATCTTCACCTGGCCTAATATGTCTGAGTTTCCTGTCCCTATTAACCCTCAATAATGTGCTTTTATTTTTGGTTAAAACATTTGATCTAGCCACATCACAGGCCTTTATCAGTCTCTGTCTTGTATCAATCACTAGCTCATAGGCAGTTCTTACGTCAGGGGATAAATCTTTCCTTATCATTAAGTCCTTAAGTAGGGACAGTGGACCCCTTGGATTCGCACCGTACACCATTTCAAAAGGTGAAAATCCTGTTGTTTCCTGTGGAATTTCCCTATACGCAAACAACACACAGGGTAACATGAGATCCCAGTCTCCCGGATTGTCATCAGACACTTTACTGATCATTTTTTTTATACTGCCGTTCAGTCGCTCACAAATTCCATTACTTTGGGGATGGTATGGCGATGTAAAGAGGTGTTTGATCCCCAATACAGAGGTAAAATGGTTGGTTAATTCAGATACAAACTGAGTACCTCTGTCAGATAAAATAACATCTGGGAAGCCTGTCCTACAAAAAATAGACATTAGTGCCTGTGCTATGTCCTCAGCCCTTATGAATTTAAGAGGCACCGCCTCTGGCCATCTGGAACATACATCCACCACCGTTAAGATAAAGCGATGCCCTCTATTGGACAGCACTGGCATAGGTCCAATTATATCAATAGCTAATTTTGTGAACGGTCTGTCAACTACATCGGTTGTTTGTAATGGGGCTTCCCCCCTGGTACATTTGGGCCCCTTTGGTTGACACAGGTCACACGTCCTAACATATCTCTTTACGTCTCTGGTAACCCCGGGCCAAAAGAATTTTCTAAGATCCTATACTTGGTTCTAGTAACCCCCAAATGACCCGCTAAAGGTGAATCGTGGGCTGTCCTAAGAACTACTTTCCTATACTTCATTGGGACTATAAGTTGATTCACCGTTTTATTCATGTACTGTGTCTTTCTAACCCAAACACCTTTTTCTAACTGAATGATTTCCCTATCTCTAAATGATTTTTTATCCCGGTTGATTAATTTTGATAATGACACGTCATTAAGCTGTTCGGTAAAAAAGTTCTCTCCATCTATGGTGACCCTGTCAGACATCTCACCCACAGGAATGTCACTAGATTTAACATTGTCAGTCATGTGTGGATTAGGAGAAGTTGACTACATTCTCTTCCCTTTGTATAATTTTTACTTCCTGAGTATTAATTAAGCAGTTATCTGTACTACTAATTGATGACTGATTATGGAGGTTTTCCTCCTTAGCCTGAGCCCTTGTCACAGCATTACAGTTTCTAGTAGGATCATTAAGTTTTTTCCATTTATCCAATTCCATGGGATCACACTCTATTACGCCCTCAATATTGCCCACTAAAACGTCATAAGTTGGTTTCTCGATGACTAATGCTTCAACTAGCCCTGTGTAAAATGGACTTCTAAGATTAATGGTGGCTATGGGTAACTCATGTACCGTCCCATCAAATGACGCACATAGACCCATTCTTCCCGTGAATTCACTATCTTTCACCAATGATCTACGGACACACACGCACGTTGCCCCAGTGTCACGTAGCACCTTCACAGGTGCATCACCAACGAACCCAGGGTAAAAATGTAAACCATTACCTCCCCCTGAACTAACATTGCCTGTTGTACCCTATCTCTTTGTCTCTGTCTGGTCTTGTCCATGGTTCTGGTCTGTTGTCCTTTTCTCCCCTGACTATTTCCCCGGGACCAAGTGCAGTTCCTAGCATAATGTCCCCTGGCGTTACACAGATAACATAAACTATCACTACCTCCATTTCCCCTTTTGCAGTCTCGCGATCTATGTCCGGCTCTCCCACATGAGAAACATAATTTGTCCCCGTCATGTCGGTCACTGGATCTATTCCTGTTCCCAGGACTTAAGCTACGGCCACGGTTAGGATATGGTACAGCTTTAGCAAAGCACAGCACATCCTGGTTATGGTCTGGTTCTAACTTAGATATGGGTTTTTCTGGATGTGCAGACTTATACTTTCTCAATAAATCAGTGACATCTTCTAAAGTTTTTGGCCCTTTTTCTTTCAAGAATGCCACTAAATCTTTATGGCACACATTAATTGCCCTATCTACTAAAATCAGTTCCCTTAAATCATGGTACTCTTGTTTCGCCCCAGACAGAGCCACCAATCTATCAAAAAACAAACTAAGGTTGGTGATAAATAAATTGGGGTCTTTCTCTCGTGATGGGCGAATATTATTAAATTTTTCCCTGTAACCATCACATGTGTTACCATAAATCTTCATTAATGATTTTTTCACAACATCATAATTTTTTATTTCATTTTCATTTAGTTTCAAGCATACATCCAGAGCTTTGCCTCTTATGAATCCTAAAATTGACGCGGCCCATGTATTCTTCGGCATACCCGCGCTAGTAGCTAGCATTTCAAACCTAGACAAGTATGTGTCCATACTGTCAACGCCCTCTGTAAAATAAGGTAATTTAAGTGATGTGGTCACTCTATCACCTGCTCCGTTAACTCCGGGGTTAGCTAACTGTCTATTGTTCTCAGACTCTAAGCGCGCCCTTTCGTTCGCGATTTCTTCCTTCCTCATTTCCCGTTCTGCGGCTCTTTCTTCCCTCTCTCTCTGTTCCTTTTCCTTTCTTTCTTCCCTCTCTCTCTGTTTTTCTTCCATCTCTTTCTTTTCCTTTTCCTTTCTTTCTTCCCTCTCTCTCTGTTTTTCTTCCATCTCTTTCTTTTCCTTTTCCTTTCTTTCTTCCCTCTCTCTCTGTTTTTCTTCCATCTCTTTCTTTTCCACCCTTTCTCTCTCTACAGATACCCAGGTTTGTAACTCTTGGCCTGTAAGGCCAAGTACTTTACCAGCTTCAACAATATTTAAAATTGATGACATGGCAGTAACCAAACCCAATTATAACTAATAAATGAAGATGTTTGATACTATATAACATACACAAAAAATATTCTATTATGTCATCAACATACAAGTAATAACTAAATAAATACAAAATTCCTTTTTAAAAAAATCAGCAAATTAAATGTTTTGGCTGCTCAGGGTGGACCCTATTTTAACCTCTACTGTATCAAATACAGAATTCCACCAAGAACAACAAACAAATAATTACACCAGATTTCAATATTCTAGTAATAAATATATATTAAAAAAAAATATGCCAACTTACATATAAAGAAATACACAATAGTAAATTTTGTTCCTTGACTTCGATGGTTGATCCTCGGTGATCCCGGTCCGCGATGTTCGATGTGGGGTTGACTAACACACGGGTTGATCCTTGGTGATCCCTGTCCGCGATGTTCGATGATCCCTTGTTGATCCTCGGTGATCCTATGGTGGGGTCCTCTGACGATGAGGAGGTGATTCCCAGCCACACGGTAACGTCGGCCCCGTCAGTTCACAGCAACTCTGGCCACTTTAAGCAGTAAAGTTGGCCACTTCAGCAACAGTGGGGTTGGCCTCTTCAGCAAACAGCAAGGTTGGCCTCTTCAGCAAACGGCAAGGTTGGCCTCTTCAGCAAACAGTAGGGTTGGCCTCTTCAGTAGCAGCAAGGTAGGCCTCTTCAGCAAACGGCTAGGTTGGCCACCTCAGCAAACAGTAACGTCGGCCACTTCAGCAAACAATAGGGTTGGCCACTTCAGCAAACAGTAACGTTGGCCACTTCAGCAAACAATAGGGTTGGCCACTTCAGCAAACAGTAACGTTGGCCACTTCAGCAAACAATAGGGTTGGCCACTTCAGTAAACAGTAACGTTGGCCACTTCAGCAAACAGTAACGTTGGCCACTTCAGCAAACAATAGGGTTGGCCACTTCAACAAACAGTTTTCACGGCGCGCACCCAGAGTGGTGGCCGCCACGTAATTCACCGATGAATACTTAACCGGTAATTACAACGAGTCTTAATGTACTCACTCCGCTGCTCCTGAATCCAGCTAAGTCAGTCAGTTCGACGTCGGAGGTGCCAAATATATGTTACGGATCCTTTTAATGATGATGCTTGTAGAGGGTGTAATAAATCAGACAACACAGTGAAGTAACATCAAACAATCATTTAATACTTGAACATGAACTGACATAAAGGTAGAATCAGGAGGAGTACAAAAGCAAACTGTAAATATGCATCCATCTACATAGATGCCCACAGCTAGACTAACTATAAAACAAAGCATGTGCTCCCAACTGTCGGTTAATATACGTCATTTGTACCAAATGACGTATACACTAAAGCTCCCAATATTTACACTCAAGATGGCGGAATGACGCCATAGATACTGCGGTGGGCGGAGCCTAGCGAATTGCGTCATCAAACTTAGACTATATTATTTCTCCACATATATATATCACATATTAACATATGCTCTCGCATGTTCCCATAAACTCGCGCATATTTCCTTAAGTTCCAATATTTTCCCATTTTCTCTCTCTCTCTCACTCTTTCCTTATCTCTCTTTATCGATAATTGACATAGAATTGAATCTACTTATGCATGGCAGTTGATCGCTGTATAGCAGAAACTTGAAACGAAGATCATAGTCCGTTTCAAAAATTGAAAAACAGGAGTAGAATTTACTGATGCGTAAAAAGTTGACCTTACGTGGTTGAAAATAAACACAAAGCCTATAGTCCCATTCGCAAAATACTAAACAGAAGTAGATTTATTGGCACATATTATCATAAGATCCCACTTATTCCCATAAGCTCCTACATATTCCCATAACCTCCTACATATTCCCATAATCTCCTACATATTCCCATAAGCTCCTACATATTCCCGTAGGCTCCCACATATTCCCATAAGCTGTTACATATTCCCATAAGCTCCCAAAAATTATCAAAAGCTCCTACATATTCCCATAAGCTCCAACATATTCCCATAACCTCCTACATATTCCCATAATCTCCTACATATTCCCATAAGCTCCTACATATTTCCGTAGGCTCCCACACATTTTAATAAGCTCCTACATATTCACATAAGCTCCCGAAAATTCCAATACTCTCCCACATATTTCCATAAGCTCCTAATATTCCAATAAGCTCATAAATATTCCCATAAGCACCTTATATTACCATAAGCTCCTACATATTCCCATAATCTCCTACATATTCCCATAACATCCTACATATTCCCATAAGCTCCCAGATATTCACATAATCTCCCACATATTTCAATAAGCTCCCACATATTCCCGTAAGCGCCTAATATTCTCATAAGCTCCTAAATAGTCCCATAAGCTCCTACATATTCTCATAAGCTCTTACATATTCCCATAAGCTCCCATAAATTCCCATAAGCTCCTAATATTCCCATACGCTCCTAAATAGTCCCATAAGCTCCCTAATATTCCCATTCTCTCTCTTTCTAATTATTTGGCTCTCTCTCTCCTTCTCTGTCTCTTTCTCTCTCTCTCTCTCTCCCTCTCTCCCTCTCTCTCTCTCTGTATATATATATATATATATATATATATATATATATATATATATATATATATATCACATATTACCATATGCTCTGACATGTTCCCATAAACTCCCGCATATTTCCTTAAGTTCCCTTATTTTCCCATTTTCTCTCTCTCTCTCTTTCCTTATCTCTCTATTTCGATAATTGACATAGAATTGAATCTACTTATGCATGGCAGTTGATCGCTGTATAGCAGAAAATTGAAACGAAGATCATAGTCCGTTTCAAAAATTTAAAAACAGGAGTAGAATTTACTGATGCGTAAAAAGTTTACCTTACGTGGTTGAAAATAAACACAAAGCCTATAGTCCCATTCGCAAAATACTAAACAGAAGTAGATTTATTGTCACATATTATCATAAGATCCCACTTATTCCCATAAGCTCCCACATATTCCCATAAGCTCCCACATATTCCCATAATCTCCTACATATTCCCATAATCTCCTACATATTCCCATAAGCTCATACATATTTCCGTAGGCTCCCACACATTCACATAAGCTGTTACATATTCCCATAAGCTGTTACATATTCCCATAAGCTCCCAAAAATTCCCAAAAGCTCCTAATAATCTCATAAGCTCCAACATATTCCCATAAGCTTCTACATATTTCCATAAGCTCCTAATATTCCCATAAGCTCCTACATATTCCCATAAGCTCCCAAAAATTCCGTTAAGCTCCCACTTATTTCCTTAAGCTCCAACAAATTCCCATAAGCTACAACATATTCCCATAAGCTCATACATATTCCGATAAGCTCCTAATATTCCCATAAGCTCCTAAATATTCCCATATGTTCCTACATATTCTTATAAGCTCCCTAATATTCCCATTCTCTTTCTTTCTCATTATTTCGCTCTCTCTCTCCTTCTCTGTCTTTCACTCTCTCTCTCTCTGTATATACACAAACACACACACACACACACACACACTTCTATATATATTTATATATATATAAATATATTTATATATATATATATATATATATATATATATATATATATATATATATATATATATCTCACATATAACCATAAGCTCCCGCATGTTCCCATGTTGCGACTAAATAAGATGAGACAAATACAGCCCCGTTGCGTGGAAATTCTACAGCAGGGGCCAGGCATTCTACAGCAGGGGCCAGGCAATAGCGGGGGGGGGGGGGGGTTAATACATTTTATTAAGTAGAACAAATAAGCGGGGGGGGGGCAGGGGGGCAGACAAAACTGGGGGAGGGGGCCTACCCCCCCCCCCGCACGCTACCGACCTGGACAAATAAGAATAACACAAGCAATCCATCGATGCTAAAAGTACGGTAAAGCGTGACAACTTTTGAAAAATTTGGACAACTGCTTAAACGTACATTCATTCATACAAGGGGGATTGTGCAACCCGGTATTTGGCATTTTAAAATTTTTGTTCCATTAATTTTCAATTTACACTTTTGTATTGATGTTTTTTAACATTACATCAGTTTAAAGAGCTACAATAATTAAAAAGAAGAGCTCTTTTGGTAATTAAAAACTAAAACTAGGTAAAACTTTATGTGCTAGCAGTATCAGCCTTATTAGTAAACAGTTTCACGTGACATAGATTAAAAACATAGATTTTGTTTCTGTCTTTAGGACGAAATACGAAATTTTATATAGGAAGGAAGAAATTTCAGTCGCTTATTATTGTGTTTATACATTTAAAAACATGGGGGAATATGTTAAATATATTATTCATGATATTGTCAATATTGGTGTTAGTCCATCTCCCCTAAGCAATTCAACTAACTGTACTAAAATGAACACAACAACGTCAACGTATCCCCGAATTCTTCAAGAGAATCAGGTTGGTCAAGTTACCTGAATTTAGTGTATTTAAATGTTTTTTTTTTGGTAGTATCGAATTTCTGTAAAATTTTAAAAGGCCTCGGGAAATCATGGATTATACCAAGACATAACAAGACAAAGTCTAAGTAAAAAAAAAATCATACTAAGTCGTCTAAGACTAAATAAGTAACTAAAAGTAAAAGGCTAAAAGTTAAAATAAAAGGGATAAAGCAGATCATGATGAGTGGACATGAGATGAAACTAATACAAGTAAATTTAGTAATACATATCTATGACTTGTTGACGATTAGAAAAAAAAATACTACTTCTTGTACTAGTTATAAATTAGGTTGTGGTGGCTATGTACGCAAAAAAGAAGTTATATACTGTTTAATTATATTTAATAACAGCATTAATGACTTTAGGAGAGAAGTTTACTTAAAAGGTTAAAAAGGAGATTCGGAGATACAAATCGTCCAATGTCCAGTTTTTATACTAAATTTGACAGTGGTGCTTAGATATTAATGCTCTCTTTAATGCTTTTCAATCTGTAATTACATGAGCCACTATTATGAGGCATTATTTTTACCGTGTTAAACTTCCTGTTGTTATGCCATGCACAATTTGTGTTGCAGAATTCCATCTCTGAAGATTGAAAAACTTATATAAATCATAATTTAATAAATTGACATATAAAAATACCATTTCACAATTGACAATCTGCACCCAAACACAAAACTTGTCCACACATGTTAGAACAGAGGGCATAAATGCTTATGTTAAACATAAATTATATGTCAGCACATACATTTTCTTTCAAAGTTGCACACTGCCAATATTTCTACAATGTATTATATATGATAAATTTTGTATGTTAAATAAATAAAAGAAATATTTATATATATAAATATAATATTCTTTTACATTTAGATGCAAGCCATTGCCATTCTTAGCCTCATAACGGCAGGTTTAAGGTAACATGTTTTTTTTTTTATTTCCTAAAATAGAGTAGATATATCTAATAAACCTCTTTCTGAAAATTTTTTTTTCTGCGAATGTAAAGAAATAAATGCAACTTTTTAATATTTATATACATGTAAAATGTTTTCTTCCTAAAATTACTTTTTTTTTTAAATTTTACTTTTCTTTTGAACTGGATATGTTTTTGTTAAAAAAATACATCAATTTGTTATATATTTAAAACCCATTAAAATAAGCATTTTTTCATGAACAATTAAAGCTAAAAATAATCTAGTTTGAGTTAGAAGATTTTGATTGAGAAATTAAGATTTTGATTGGATTTGTCAAGTTTACAGTTCAAAGTGACCTCTGAATAAAAAAAGGAAATATATTCTGTACGACTCAAGTTTAAGATATTATTTTCAATGCTAAAAATATAGCTATCAAATTTTTGTTTTTGCATATTAATTATAATTTATTACCTTATTATCCTTGTTGTAATTGATGTTAACTTTTTGATTAAAAAATAGTTTGCAATCATTTGTGCATCGCAGATTATTTTACTTCATGTTATTCCAGTAAACTTTTATAATAAACATTTTAAGTGTTAGCTCTACTTTTGAACTGTGCTTGAAAAATGTCTCTATATGTATTACAATTTGTATAATATATATTACCATATTTATTAGGTATTTAATACCAAAATATTGTAAAAACTTATATACTTTATTTATAAACAGCTTTATAGGATCTGGATCTGTTTTTTTGTGTGCAATCTATCATAAAAGAGTATGTTTCCCAGAGGTATGTCAGAATTAAATTTTTTTTTTTTATTTCTTATTAGAATGTTTGAGCATTAGATATATCCTGATAGAAGATTTCACTACAATTAAGATTTTCATTGCAGGTTTTTCCAACTTTTCATTTGGCTGTGGCAGACATGCTATCGTCTCTTTTTCTGGTCATTTCCTCATCCATATTTCTGACAAGTCCTGAGAGGTCCACCATAAACTATCCTGGTACGCCAGGTCCTTGTGCATATTTAATGGCTATTGCAACGGTGAGAATGTTAATAATTTTAACAATTTTTTTTTCATCTCATACTGTTTAAACTACATTTTGAGATTGGGATAATCTTTTCATCAACAATTTTATATTATATTTTCTTGAAATTTAGAGTGCCTACACTCTTGCTTTTTTCCTCACAATCACTTATGCACTAGAGGCTTATTTTCGGTTTCGCAAAAGACTAGTCGATTCTTTAAATATGGATTTTGTGACAGTAAGTAAAGTTTATTTATTTATTTACTCTACTAATATTATTTTTTATTTTATCATCTAATGTTTTATTGTAAATTATAGGACACTGATTAGCAGTTCTATTATGTTACTTTAAAAAAACAAAAAAGTTCATAAAAAAAAAATTAATGAGCGATCTCGCTTATTTAAATTTTTACAAATTGGGGGGATTATTTTAACTCTTTCACACACACACAAAAAAAATACAAAAAAGATTTTTTTTATCTAGGTACAATCTGTCAGCAACAGGTGGATGTATTTGGCTTACAGTGTAGCGTGGTATGTCCTCTCAGACCTCTGTGATCTAATATTTTTCATCTGTGATCTGTTGAATAATTTGCCAATCTCAAACATTTGTAGAATTTGTTAAGATTCTTTGTAAGAAATATTCCTCTTCTCTGTATTGCAGGATGCTTCCTCTGGTATTCTGTGCTGGTCTAATGCTCGTGACACACTCCCTGAAAGATGTAGATGACACTGACCATCATTCAAACTGGACAAATCTTTCAGCTCAGTGTTCTTCGTAAGTTATCGAGATTTTCCAGCTGTAGCTCAAATGGGTTTAACTCTGGATGGCATTACCCATTATTTGTTTTTGTTGTGTTTTATTCAGTTTTTTTTTGTTACATGTAAAAACAGATTTAGCCTACCTTGAAAAAAATATATTTATTATTTATTAAATTCTAAATTATTAATTTATCACAAATTTATTATTTTACAATGCCAGTTATAATTTCTTAGTTGTTAGTCCTGTCAGATTTGCCTTTTTTTTTTTTTTTTTTTTTTTTTACAAATGTTTGGTTAACTGAAGAAACTTTGATACTTGTATAAATAACTTAATATAGCAAGAAAAGGTTGTTTTACTTGTTTAGCCTCTACATTTATACCAAATATACATAGTTCTCAACTTAATGTGTTAATAGCTTTGTGGATAGTTATAGAAAACATTGTAAAAATTATGTTTTAATGTAGTAAGCTAGCTGAAAATTCTACATGTGTGTTGCAATATTTTTTCAGATGTTTTGCTGTCTTCTGGTTCAATGATCACTACTGCTGGGTAAGTATGCTGTAATATGTACTATGAGGAGAGATTGGCAAACAATTTAAGTTCTCTGCTGAAATATCTTTTAATCAGCATTTTGAGAAGAGATTAATTAATAAACAATTGAACCAAACTCTCTAATAAAATATACATGTATCTAGTTTAAATAAATCGACAGCAATAATTTTAAGAATTTATATGGTAGTCTCATAAAGATTAGATTTAAAAAAGGTGTTTAGATGTAAGAAAATGATAAATAATAATTTAATCAGCTGTTAACTTATAAAAAAGTAAATAATTCAATTTTTTAATTATACTTTTATTTATCATTTTGTTGTTGATTTGTTTAGTATTGAAACACAGTAATTCATATAAAACCTTATATGGCTTTTAATTCTTTGCCCTACACCTAGCTCATAACTAGCTATCTCTTAATAGAATTCCAAGTAAGTGATATTGCCTAAATAATTAAGGCAATGAATTAGTTTTACCTTGCAAGAAGTATTTTGCTCTTTTATCAATAGTATTATAATTAATTTACATTAATCATGGTTGCTTTTTTTTCTCCTAACTATCCTTGATTTTTCTTCCCAAAATTTATTTTTGCAAGAATGATAAAAAAATATTACATTCTAATAAAGAAGCTTTTATTATGACTGGTTATATCTACTTTTTGAAAATTCAATGTGTGTATTTTAAAATTGTAATGGGGAACATTGTTATTTCTAAGAAAAGTTATTAAATGTTGAAATAAATGTAGACTAAAAAAACAAAAAGATCGTCTCAAGCTTAGAGTTGTGTTTGATGGTAATGAATACTCATAAATTAATACACTAATGAGGTTTAAATGTGTATTTTTGTACTCACAGAATCAGATTGTTTAAGCATATATATCATTTTTAAAATGAATGATTTTCTTTAATGTTGATACAGGCCAAGTCAGTTTGACACTTTTTAAAAATCTCCCACCCTGATGTTAGTGAATGAACAAAATGCCATTTTTCATTTCCAGGATATTTTTTTTTAAATAATTTCTAAACAAGCTGTTGATCACATTCATTAGAAAAAAAAATATTTAATTTAAAATGACTTTTTTTTTCATTTATATTAAACCTTTTTTTTTTGTTGCTTTTTTTTTACTTATCTGTTCATTACTTTCTTAAAGTTATTAGGTGTTTTTGTAGTTTAATTGTTAACACATTATTTTGTTTTTTACAGAAACAAGTGGATGAGGGTACCAGCTGGCTAATTGTTATCAGATTAATTTTCCTCTCGCCACTCTTAATGGTCATGGTGTTGAACATGGTAACATTATTATTATTTATTTTCTTGAAGAATGAATTGTCATTTATTTTTTATAAATCATGTAGCATCAGGTTTTTTTTTTAAATGGAGACCTATTACCTCTTGTTATCAACATGTACATTTATCAATAAATAAGTAATGCAAGATAACAGTCAAACATCAATTGCGCTGTTGGCTTAGTACTTATGTGTTGTTTAAACTATCTTGTAATAATGTTAGCAATCTCTTGGGGCTTTATATGCAAAGTCAAATATCTAGGCAGCACATTAATAATCCGACCGACACAAACTTAAACTATAAAGCCATCCAACAGATAGGCACTGTCCTTACTGTCAATCATCTCTTCAAACCACCTCTCTAACTACAGCTTCTTTCTTTCTTTAGACTTGATTCAACTGTTTTCTCTGACAACATCCTGTCTCAGACCATTTGCACTCTTTCATGCCATTCAATTCTTCTGCATGCTTATGTTGTGCATTATATGTCTACTACTCATAAGCTCAACAATGTTTATAACTTAGATTAATTATTAGCTTTATTAATCTGAGTTCATGATTTCTTTCAATGCGCCTAGGTTTAGACTCAGTATGTTAAGTTATTTCCAAATTAAATGTTAGTTTTAATTTTTTATAAGCTTTCTTTGGGTTAATGGGATTGTGGCTATATCCACAAATCAGACTGACTTTTGTACCTTTTCTAATTTAGTGAAAAGGGTCAAATTTGGCATAAGTGTTGATTCTACATTTCTACATGAAAATACAGGATTTTAATCATTTCTAGTCCATGAACTAAAATTTTGTAAAATTACAAAGCTAATTACTTTTTAGGGGCCATCCATAAAAGACGTCCACCAATTTTTTTCTATTTTTTACCCCCCCCCCCCTTGTCCACATTTGTCCACTTTTGACTGGACCCCCCCTCCCCCCCAATTGTGGACGTCCAAAACATAAAATTTACCGAACATGAATTAATGAATATTTCGAATTTTTAAATTGGGAGAATGTAAACAATATAAAGAGTACATATTTACAAACATTTTTTTTCAGAAATTCAAAATTCTAAATATGAAAAAAGTTACTGATTAAAAACATTTTATTGAATTATAATTAAAAAATGCCACAAATATTCAGCGGGATTGAAATTCCGATTGCAGCCATTCAAACATATTTCTTATGATAACTACATCTGTTGGTGAATTTTCAATTTCTGATTCAATCTCCTTGTCTGATACTTCTGCCACATCATGTTCACAAACAGGAATATTGTAATGGACGACCTTATGTTTTTTCATTGCCACCTGTGATGGGAAGTATTTGCCGCCGAAATACATTCGCTTGGGAATTTTTCCAGTCACTGATGGACAATAGAGATCAAAAGGCATGCTACTGTAACTGTGATCGGGCTCCAGACCAATCAGTGCAAGCCTCTGAAACAGTGATCCATAAGAACCACTACTACGCCCGATAGCTGCAGCCATGACGCCTGCTTCATGACTAACAAAAGGTACAGGAGCTGGAATGAAACGTTTGGGAAATAGTTCATTATAGTTGATTCGTCTTGCTCCACAGCACGTTACATCATTACATTTGATAATCTGCAGAAAATATTGAGACTGTTGGACATGATTCCAACACCAATTCACAGAGGGAGATGGAAGAAATGTGCTTGTGCTGCTTGGTTCAACATACTGTGCATGCACATCATAGCCATCAATGACAGCCTGACTCCAAACTTCAGCGAGTATTTCTCCAGCCTTTTTAAAGTTTGCTTTTTCCAGGTTTTGGTCTATAGTTTTACCATTTGCATCCAAATGGGACCCAAAATGATCATGAGGAAGAATGAGGCCTGACAGGTCATGAGACAATGGGGCCCTTAGTCGTTCTACCGCACCTGTGACCCGGAGCATGACATGCAAAAAAAAAGCATCAAGATTGTGCTTGGTAAACAATTTATATGCGGCGTTCAATGTTTTTGAATAACGTGGGTTCTCGTCTGGGCCTCCGTCAACAGTAATAATAACTATAGGCTTTGCTAATCCACCATTTGTACATGCCACATTCTTGAAAATATCCTGCGAGACAAGTACATCAAAATCCGCAACATGTGAGGCAGCAGTACTGGAGTCATGTTTACCATTCCTTATTGATATAGATGTTGGTCCAGAATAGGTCACACGGCCATCCTTGATAATACATGCAGTATAAACTGAACAAAATTTCTCTCAATATATTGTGATATATTTTTTTATTGTAAAGAGCGATAATAATATTAGTTAAAATAAAAATGAACAATAAAAAAAATAAAATTTGAAATTAAAAATATTTACATGAGAAAAAAAACCTTTTGTGCCGACACTACAGTCGCCTTTTGTCTGTTTCGTTTTAACAACATGTATCTGTCGGCATACTTCTGACAACTTTTAAATAATAAAACGGCTTCCGATTTCTTAACTCTTTTGTCATTAAACTGGAATTTTTTGCAGTAAATTTATGCAAAAACACTACATTGTGGACATCCACTCTGTCCTCAAACCCCTCCCCCCCATGTCCACTTTAGTCCACTTTTTGCTGAACCCCCCTCCCCCCTTTGTGTGGGCGTCTTTTATGGCTGGCCCTTTAGGAATATTTATATTGGTAAAAAATTAACCTTGAGATTATCATGTCAAAATAAATATGTAGCATAGCAATGGTGCATAAATATTGAAGCTTTTTTTTTTTTTTAGTGTTCTATAAACTTGTCTATAGAAAGTTAAATTCATTCAAAACTAAAAATTATAAAATAAAAAAAAATATTACTAAAATTAAAAGTGTGGATGAGCTAAATATTTCTTTTCATTAGTTGGTAAGTAGCAATAAATAATAAATAATCTATATACATATATCTAGACGGGCACCCACACTTATATTTCTAGTAATAATAATTTATATAAATATTTGTAGAATAGTTTTTTTGTTTTTTTTTAGTGCATTTTAAAATGAATATTTTGATATTTCAAAAATATTGTTATGCATGTATATATATATATAAATATATATTTCCAGATTTTGTATGTGTTTGTCATAAAAGTTTTTCAAACAGTTCCTACATGAGAAGAATTGTAGAGCTAAACAATTTATTTACTATGACAATGTGTATGAGAATTGCGACCTTTATCTGTAATTACTTAATTATATCTGTATTATAATCTTACTATAAATATATAAAAATATATTATATTCAGTCACTCTTTTTCTTCCTCATATTCATTTCTTAAAAAAAGATAAAAAAAGAACTGCATAACTTTACTATTTTACCAAATGTTATATATTTTGAAAGCCCATTTTAACATATCAATTTATCTCTATCAATAGCTTGTATTCTTATCATTCAACAAATATGTATGTATATGCACTTGTTTGTAGGGTTACTCAGTTATCATCAAAGACAAGAAGAAAGTCTTCTCAAGAAAAAAGCATTGCTGTACCAGGGAGTATTTTATCTCTGTTGGCTTCCAAGTAAGAAAACCTTTTTTTTATTTCACTTCTTCCTACATTAACTTCCAATTTTTTTTTTATTGACTGTTGATCTCTTATGACCAAATCATTTTTTTTTCAGTGCTTGAGAAATAGGTTTCACAAATTAGAAGATATTTTTTAATGTAATTTTATTATTCTTGGTTGAAATTTGTGACCATTATAGGGATACCTGCTTTAGAATCCAGTTTCCTTTCCATGAACTTAAAAGAGACATAAAGAGAATAATTTAAACATTAAAGTATTCAAGTCATAAATATTTTACATGGATTGCATTTCAACCGGGTTCGGTCAAAGCTATAAAATATTAAATCTTCATAATACAGTGGGGAAAAAAATGTTTATACATTACTTGGTATTTTTCCTTGTTTAAACAATGCATTTTCTTTTTTTTCCCCTAAAACTACATTCTCTTTTTATTTTTTTAGCTGTGGTTCTTGGAATTGTTTCCTTTACAGAGTCATACTCAATGCCAAAATATTTTTCACTGCTAGTTATTCAGGTATGACATTTTTTAACATGTGCTAGCAGAATTTATTTACAAAATTTGTTTCTTTTTTTTCTGTCCATGTTGTTGTTTTTTACTATCATTATTTTATATAAATAATAGTTGTTTTTTTTAAACTCAATTTATATTTAATCAATTTATATTTATATCACAAAACAAGTGGTTATTCCAAAAAGAATATTTTTTGTTCTCTTTTTTTTTTGTAAATTACCTGTCATGAAATAAATAGTTCTAAATATTCTATGCAGGCTGTATTGGCCCCATTGCAAGGATTGCTGAACAGTATTGTCTATGGATGGAAAAGGGACAGCTTTAGAAGAGCATTGAATGAAAAAACCTCCTTACTTAGTACTAATAGAGCCACAGCCATGTCAGTAACTTTGTAAAGAACTTACCTGTTAATAGACTTGCTCCAACTCCTGCTGTTTCCCATGCACATATCTTTCTTTTTAGTATTATTTTTTTTTTGGTCTCTAGTCAAACAACTGTTTTATTGACCCTTGACCCTATCTTTGATACATGTATTTTGTTTTCTTTAATAAATCATTTTCATTTATTAAAATTTTCTATGGAAAAAAAAATATGAAAACATTTTTTTTTTGGTTGACTATTTCCAAAAACTTCTGAGTAAATAAATATGTGTATTTTTTTAAATGCACCAGGCACTATTATTAAACTGGTAATAATATTTTTAAGCAAAATTTATTGTTAAAATATTTCAACTGAATCTGTGTAAAAGAAATTTAAAAAAACTACAGTGTATTAGATGAATAATTTGTATTTAGTTGAACAATCTTCTGAGAGAGTTTTAGTTTCTATCAGCTTCAATGTAATTGATTTTTTTTTAATTACTTTAAGCCATAATTTTTTTTAATTTTTTGATAAAACCAAAAACTGTTTTTATGTGTGATGTTTATGTAAGTTTTTCGGTTTCAATATTTGAACCATTATTTAAGGAAAGCTTTTAAAGGGTATGTTTCAATATGTTAACATTTTTCTTTTTATTTGATTGTGATAGCTAATTATGGAAATATTAAACTTGTCAACCAAAAAACGCATTGAATAACTAAATTTTCTCTTTTATCTTTTTAAAGAGGTTGTAGTTTTTAAAAATTCAGTTTTCGCCTATGACCTTGTAATTTTTATAACTTTGGTTTTAATCATCCTGGTACCACCAGTCCACCAAAATCCTTTTATTAATACCATGACAAAACTATTCACATTTCTTTCTTTCAACTTTTTTGATGAGAAGAAAAATTGCAACAAGCTTCAAAACATCTGTGACTTTTTAAAAAGATCTCATTTTAAAAATTTTATATTAGTATTAGAGTGATTAGTAATTTCTTGTCTGGAATTTAGTACATTTCAAAAATGTTTGTATATTCTTTTTTTTATTTTTTGCTACAATGTTATCAATTCTTTCACCCAGACTTTTTTTTTTCTATTTTTTAATAGATGACAGTAACTTTGACAAATTTTGGTAATTATCTTTTATTTTTCCTGTTATGCTTTGATATGAGATACATAAGCATTACCTTCAAGTATTACGTTAATACTATTTGTTAGTTTGAACAGTCCCCAATACTCAGTGTTGGATACAATTTTAGTTCATTCAACTCTTTTTTTTTTTTTAAATCATGAACAGAATCTGTTTTAATGATAAAATACAAAAGTTGTTGTTGAAAATTTCTTATTCTTAAGTTGTTGCTGGCAATTTTCTTTTTTTTTATTGAAATAGCAAAATATTAGTCAGATGAGATAGATGTAACATTTTTTTGTGTGACATATTTCCAAAATGTGTAAATTATATCATTTTTGTCACTGTTTGAGTTATTAATATTGTCACGAAGGTAAATTCATTTCAATCCATTAACACTGTTGACCCTATTTTTTTTCCTCCCTGACACAAAATTATTACCTTAATTAATCTAAATTTTCTTGAACTTTTCCCCCAATTGTCCCTTTATGAAGACATTTTTTTCCTATATTTGCATCATAAGCCTATTTGGCTCTGTTCAATGTGCATAATCTGTATACTTTTTTTTTAAAAGGTTTGCCAGGTTTTTACTTTTTGTGGTCTTTTAATGGAAAGAAAAAAGCAACTTTTTTAAAAAATAAAATTCTTTAACAATATTTTTTATCAGTTTGGGAGAAAAAATTTGGGAGAGATGGCTAAACCTTTTTTTTTATGGAAATCATCATTCCTAAAATAGATATTACTGACAAGTATTTTTTAAAAAAGTATTTGGTGCTAATTGAAATGTTTGGCTATGTTTTTTTTTTTTTTACATTTTACTCTATGACAGTGGTGTCCAACCTTTTAGCTGCCCAGTGCCACATTGGAAGAAGACGGTGCTTCCCAAGATCACATAGGGAGGAATACTTTTGTTCTATGAAAATATGCTCAATTTTTTTTTAATTTGCTTATTTAATTTCCATGATACTAAAATTGCATGTGTAAACATTGTTAATGGCATTTTTTGTTGCATATCATTTAAAATATGTAAATTTTTAGATTCTCTTTCTCTGGATATCATTCATATTTAACTAGGGCCCCAAGCAGACTGCTGGTTGGACACCCCTGCCCTATGTCGTTGTGTCCAAGTAAAGAGGTGGGAAAAGTTTTCACTCAACTTGGCCTGTTCTTGGCTAGATCTGAATATTATATTCATTTCCAATTTTAATGTCTCATGGTGAGAACAATAAATTAATGGTAGTACATTTATTTATTTATCGTACTAATTTTGTTATAAATAAATTCATTTGTCAAGTTCATTTGTCAATTATTCAGATGTTATTTAAATTTGCATCAATATATAAATATCTCTGGCCAAAAATAATAGAATTCTCCAGTGACCTGATTGGTGTGTTCCAAACTGAAAGAGTTTATATTGTGTAAAGTTTTTGTTACTGCTAGTGTTTACTGCAAGAATAGCACACACAATTGTGATTGTTTTACTCACTTTTTAAGTCCAATGTGTGCTTTAAAATTGAAATTAAATATTGTTTTTTTTACAGACTACACATTAAAATTAGTTATTAGTTCAGATGCAGAGGCTATAGAAACAGATGAATTCTACACTTCATCTTCCCCAATGGCCCGTTTGGGCTAAGGGAACTTTTTATTTGACAGCCATATAACAAGCTGACTAAACAATGCTTACCTAATTTGGTTTAGTTCTTTGTTGTTGTTTTTTATGTACTGGACTTCAAATTTTAGCATACTCTGCCTCCACCAACATAAATTTATTTCTTGAAATCTTTTTGTTGCAATATTTTTTTTAATGATTTGTTGTCACCGTATTTACTTGTAAATGTTGCATTTTGTTAAGCTTGCGATCTACAAGTTGTACAGTTTGATACTGCTATGTCTTTCTACATTTTTTTTTTTTGTACCTACTCATTTCGTTTTTATTTTATCAAGTCCAGAATGAGACTTGGTGTATTGGAGGGTATTTTTATGATGAAAAAAGATAAGAGTTCACTATAATAATGTCTGTCAAGCATTTAAAATGTTTGCCATCTGAAGAAAATTATATCTCACTGTAAATATGTATACAATTTCTAAAAGCTTGCACTGAAAACAATTTCTTTAAATTTTTTTTTTTTTATGTATTGTAGCATGTAATGTGATGAAATGGTATATTACAATAGAAAATGTGTATTCCAATAGAATGGTTATTAAGATGCTATGTTTTTAATTGTATGTCTTTCTTTCTATATATATAAACTATAACATTCGAGGAATTGGCTGAAAGAACTGGCATAGTTACAAAATACTACAATAGAGAAAAATGAATTTGTCAAATGACACAATGCTCAATATTCCAATTTTTCTTTTTCATTTTTCATACTCTCATAGCTTGTTCCAATATTAGTTCATTTTGATCATTATTTTGTAGATATCTAGAAAAACTTTACAGTAAGGCATCGGAGAAGTAATTCGATTTGTCTTATTTTGTGACTACCCATTTTTCCTTGTCTACCATCAATATCATTTATCGAGTTCATAGAAAGCGTCTTGTTGTTAATTTGGGAATCTTTGAACTCTTTTTTATTACCAGGAATTTTTTTTTCAGTCTTCCCAACTCTTAATGGATTAACAAGGTGGGGAAAGTAAAAAGTAGCTGAGTAGTATGATAGGCATGTCACCTGCCTTAAATCTGAATGGTTACTTTACTTTATCTATTTATGATAATTACACTATCAGTGTAATTTTTCTTTTGCTTATTATACTGCATCATTTTTTTTATATATAGTAACATGTTGAAGACTTATTTGATGATTGAATGCTTTGTTCAAGCAATTTGAGACAATAAATAATTATTTTCAAAATAATCCCAAAATTTGGTTGATTCTATTTTAAATTAATAAATTAACTAATCACACTAAATAAACTAATTGTTAAAGTTAAAAAAAAACCCTCAAATTTATATCCTGTGCGTATTTTACTAATAATCATTTCAATATAAAAAAACATTCATGAAAGAAATATTCACCAATCACTTTTTAAAGTTACATTCACATTTCAATATCACATACATTCCTTTATAACACCTCGCCAGACTTAATTTTATAAAGCTAAATTTTAATTTCAATGTTTTTAAACTCACATAAATAAAAGTACACCCTGTACGTCATTAAAGTCACTGTCACATTTTGCTGCTATACTCTCACGTATCAAATACCCAGCCTTCCTCCTTCTCATCATTCTGCGAAAGCAGCACAATGTGATGGTGGGACTGGGCCCAAAGCCACACTATTTTGGCCATTTCTCGACCTTCTTGTGTGTCCAGCACGAACGCATGCTTTAAATTCAGAGTACACAACCTTGCATCTAGATGTGGAAACTGTTCCATCAGGTCGTAGAAGTATTGCGGTGGGGCCCAGTGGTCATCTGAACCGTAGTAAAAACTTAGTTTCTCGGCATGCTTCTTGACCAAATCTTTCTGCAAAGTGGTCACTTTGTTCATTTCCAGCTTAGCCAAATACGTCATGAAATTGGCTGTCCATGGTGTTACCGTGGCTAGCAGGGCTCTTGGTGTACATGCGGGACAGTTCACATTTTTGTACCACCATTTGAAAAAGTTAGCACGTAAATAGCTAGGGAAAAGGGAAATGATAAATGCAGTGAATACCACAAGCCAGCGTAAATATCTCAGAATGGGTGTCATCTTGATTCCATTCGGTGATGAAGCCATCCGCTCGGTTGTAGGGAAAAGCATAAAGCATCGCAGAATCTGATTTGATGGCAGATGATCAAGCATATTTAAAATCATGTAGCAGCCAATGGAATGACCAATGAGAATGAGTTTGACATCTCTGGGAATGTGATTCTTTATAAACTCAATCTTGTGAGATATCTGGGCTTCGAGTCCGAAGAGACTTTCAGAAGTTGAACCTAGAGTAACATGAATAAAATAAAGCTCTGTATAAAAAAAGCGATTTTTACAATTTTATATCTGATGAAGTGTATTCCTCCATGTAACAGCTTTTTAATTTGAAACCCAAATATGAGAAAAATAAATATGAGGCCTGAAATGTTTTAAGAAAAAGTTTATCTTAAAACATTAGGAAACAAACTTTATCGCAAAAAAAAAAAAAAAAAAAAACAATTCTAAAAATAACTGACATATGAGCTGGAAGCAAATAGAAAAGCTGACTCAGTGGCTGAGAGGTTGTGAGATTAGTTCATGTTTGAGGCAAGCAGATATCAGTAACTTATACCCAACATAATGACTTGGCCATTACTGGATGTAAAAAAAGAAATAAAACAAAATTACTTGCATGATTCAGAGGGAAGAAATAAACTCTCATCCTCACTGGGACATCAAATGATAAAAAAAAAAATAATGGATTTTCAGATTTATTGTGTTTAGAACTGTTAATTTTTTTTCTAATTTAAAGTGGTCCCAAAGGATTTATTGATTTCTCAGGCACACGAGAACCAATAGAACTAAATTCTGTTTCAATGAAATATTTGAAATTTACCATAAATATATATTTTCACCTTTAAAAAAGATAAGTTATTCTGGTCTTAAATGAGACATATACATAACCATCCAGGATTTACATTAAGCCCGAAAACACAAGTGAATAAGGAGGGGAACATTGAAAAACCACAATATAAAACTGCCCCCAAAAGAAGTACGTTAGATAACTGGTCTGCAAAATCTAAAATCTCATGACTTCCTATTTGAAGCAAAGTTTTTTAAGATTTTAACGTCTCCAACGATCAGTAATTTACTTTTTAAAATTTGCCGGTTGGTATTCATCTGTACACCCAATACAGAGTTCCTGTAAGTATGAGAAGTTACTGTGTAATATATATTTCCCACCACAGTAGAAGTTGCAAGTGTTGGTGTTTTCATTAAGGACACAGATAACTGCAAGAATTCAGATTTAACATGGATTAAATACATAATCTGCACTTTGTAGGGCATACTCACAACCTCAGCAACAAATTTACTCAGCTAAATATTATTAAACAGAATTGATGAATGATAACTATCTAATTCAGTCTGATTATAAAAAGAGTGTAAAAATAATAAGATTTAAAACTTACAGACATCCTTCAAAGAAAGTTTCTGATCTGGGAGCTGTACATGACCTGCATGACCAACTGTCCATACTGGAACCTGACCATCACAGTGGCTATACAGCTCCTGCATAAAATCTTCATAATAGTAAGGAACACCAGGATTGCCTGCAGAGATGGGCAGAACATTGCAAATTACATGAGTATAATGGATGCTGGAGTTAATTAATGAAAACAAAACAGTATGTAATAAATACACCACCATCACCAAACCACTTTTCTTCAGCGGCATATAAGCTAACCAATTTGTTTCAATATTACATGTATGTGTAACCCTCTCATCCCACCTGAACGAATGGGAAAACAGAAAGAAATAGTGTGATCAATTTTGTTAGGTAAACTGACCTTATAGATTATTACAAATGCCCTCAACGTGTACATTGATTGATAAATGAATGAAACACAAATAAAAATTTGAGTGAATGGTTAAATCTTTATAGAAGAAAACTTTGCCATTACCTGGTATAATTAGCATTAACACTTTCTGGCTCCCTGAAGGTGAATCTTTTAATTTTCCCACTTTTAAAACAAATGTCTTCACTTTGCAAACTTCAAGTATTTCTTCCCTAACTGAATCATCCACAACTCTTTGAGGCAATGCTGACATTTTGGAGATCCTGAAGAAATAGAGAAATTTTTAATGCTTGTGATGATTCAAAAACAATTTTTCTTTTACATAGTAAACTTATTAAAAATTGAAAGTTAAAAAAAAATCGAGCTTAGGTCACTTTTATATAAAAGTATATTTTATTAGCTGATATATTTTATTACTTTCTTATTTAAGACATTATTTATTTTATGGTAAAGGCTTAATCCTCCATGTCTCAACAACATAAAACAATTCTAGCTAATAGTATAATATAATATAATATTAGTACTTTATTTGGTTAGTGGTGGCAACACTTGAGTTAAATGAGCTGTAAACATTATATATTTACAAACATATACCTAATTATGATTAATACAATGACCGCAGATCTAAAGATTTTTTCATAAACAACCAGGACTACCTTTTTAGCCTTGTAAATTTATAGTCCGATGTGTGTCTTTTGGGAGGTAAGTTAAACAATGTTGCCAATGCCCGGAATGATATTTTTTTCAGCAAAACACGGAAGGCCAGACTCTTTTCCCAGTCCTATAAGTATAACTTTTGTTCACTCCAGTTTTAGATGCTAATATTGGTAGCCTAATAGTTGCATAAATTGTCATGTCATGTGACTCCGTCTCAGTAGACTTATTGAACTTTCTGCCTCTGGACATACAAAAAATTAAGGCAAAGGTAACCAGTATTTAAACAAGAGTGGGATATTCCGTAAGTTTAACATGTATTGATACTAAAACATGTTGTAACCTATAACTTACTATAAGCATAACTTTAATTGATATGAATTATGACTGTAGCCCGTAGGCTTAAATTATTTTAAAAATTAATTATGGGGGGTAATGGGAAGGGCTCAGCTATTCCGCCAAAGACAGCGCTGTTTTGAAATAACTGTTTTAATACTGAAAAATCCAAATCTTTCTCTTAAATGGGAGTTGTTGTTTTTTTTTATCATGTGTTAAGTTTAGCCGTCAGGTACTGTGTGTAAAATTTCTAAACAAAGGGACACTACTCTGTTGGAATATCAGACAATCACATGGGTTCAAAGTTTAGTAAACAAATAAAATGGCGTTATCAATATCTTCAAAAGTTATTCTTCGACACAGTCTACGGTAGCTCACCACATAATTTTTTATCACTGATCATTATATTTTATTTTATTATTCGAAAAAAACCTTATTAAACACCTTTTTTAATAATAAAAAAACAGACCGCTTTCTAACTAAACAACTCTAATAGTACTACTCGACGTCGACCCGAAGCCGAAGGTCCCTGGTTCGATCTTCGGTGATATTTCAGGTCATGGTTTAAGTCCCACTATATCTCCCGTGGGACGGGAGCTTCAATGCCATTACACTATCGGCTTGGCGGGGACAAAAGAAGAGCACCATGAAAACCGTCCCAGAAGTGATTTATAGGGTCTAAGAGATTTCATCTAATCCTTACAATTACAACTTAAAGTTCAAGGACTTGACAAACATTTCATACTCACACAATGCCTCACTGTGGTAATACTACTTGCATAGACCATTAGACTTAAGATGTTTTAGTCAATGGCACTTCTCATTCAGTCAGGACATTCTGTTTAAGTTTTACTCACTCATTTATTAATAATAGTTTTTACAGATCTTTCTATTATTGTATTATTAATATTTACTATTACTATAAGTTGCTATAACTATCCGTATACTTCTATTTTGGGCTCCTTTTCTTCTGTGTGAGGATCCAGCCTCATCTGTTTTTTATGTTTATTAATATTATGTTTAATAAATATGTTTATTTTTCTTAACACACATGTTTGAAATATTACATTTTAAAGAATAATAAGCAAAATTCGGTGACTAAATGAATGTGGAGAGTTCTTTTACTCATACTTTCTACTTGTAAATGTAATAGTAATTCTTTTTGTAGAGAAATCACATACGTGACATAGGGTAGGCACTAATGTGGCTTGTATTTATTTTCCAGAAAATTGGTTTTGCACAGTTACAATTGTTAGCAACTTCAACAAAAAAAAGATTTCATTGTTAATAAAAATCTGTTAAAATATGAGATAGTTTTTTTTTTACTGAATTTTTTTTTTTTTTTTTGCAATTTGGATAATTACCACTTGTACTTTAAATTTAACAAAAACAGTAAACTATTCATTATTACATCCCTCTGAATGTTGATTTAAAAAATAAGTAATTAAACTTATATGTATTAAACTTTTTAATGGATTTTATTTTGAAGGTATTTTTTTTTTTTGCATGTTTATGTTGACATTAATTCATTTTATTCAAGTTTTGCGAATTAACTACAGAACCAATCTGGTTTTTGTTTTAGGATTCAGTAGGTGGTGTAGGAAAGTTGAAAAGTTTGAAATAAGTTGCTATAAACTTAAATACTCATTGCAGATTGTATTCAGGGCAGTGGCATCATACCAGATTATTGACAAATAATGTTCATGGTTCATTGTCGGTATACAAAGCAGCAGTCTGCATAAAGTTGGGAGAACCTTTAATTGTTAAAGAACTTCCAGTACCAGAAAAACTGAAGGAAACTGAGGTAATTTTATCTAAACTAACAAATATTGTGATAGTTCTAATTGCACTGTCCTGCATATTTATTTTGTATTTTCTTTTGTTTCTGTCTATTTTCTGCTTATTGTTTTTGTTTTTTTTAATCTAATGTATTGGTAACTTTGTGTCACATTTAGTCTAGTGCTTGGACATAATCATCAAAAATGTTCTTAAAATTGAATATCTCAGGTACTTGTTGCAACCCATGCCTGTGGCGTGAACTTTGCAGATATTTTGACCTGCAAAGGACTTTACCAGGACAGACGCCGGACTCCATTCACACCAGGTGATAATAATATTATGCAAAGGAACAGTTCTCGGTTATATATGTGAAATTTTAAGATGTGGGGGGGGGGGAAGGTCTGTTGCTTTAACTTAGATTTCACCTAATACATTTTCTCTCTGCAGGTGCTGAAGTAGCTGGAAAAATATTAGCAGTTGGTTCTGAGGTTCGTGGCTTAAAGTCTGGTGACAGAGTTTTTGTGTTAGGATTAAGTAAGACGTCAGGTGGTGCAGCAGAAATGTGTCTTGCAGACATGGCTGTAAGTTATAGTCTTTTTTTTTTTTTTAACTTACCACTTTATCTATAAGCTTAGGAAATAATTTGAAAATTCATCTGTGTTTTTTTTAGTTTTAAAAGTTTGACATCAATAATTGATTTATCTCTTTATAAATTGTTTCTCGCAAAATATTTACTGATACAATTTTTTAATTTGATTTTTGTTGATTATAGTCTGTCTTCCCTGTTCCAGACAACCTGACCTTGACAGAGGCTGCTGCTGTAATTGTGTCATATGGAACTGCTTACATGGCACTGGCAATGAAAGCCAATTTAAAAAAAGGGTAATATGTTTCAATGATAATAAAATATCCTTGTGCCCTAGCTCTGCTATAGCTATTTACTAACATAATTTGTCTGTAGTCTGAATATCGTAGCAATTTTAATTATTTGGCATTAAAATTTAAAATAATGTAAGTGGCAGAAACTATTTGGAAGGATGCTAAATATCTTTATATTGCAACATGACGGTATATGGGCCTTTTTAAATGAATATCTATGCACTGGGTTGTAATGTGTATGCAAGTGCTTTGCATGCTGTGTAGGCTCACACGCACAGCTTAGAGTGATCACTGATTACAGGTGATTGGGGGAGGGGGGGGGGGCGGATGGTCGTGTGGTAAGGCGCTCAACTGTCAACCTGAGGGTCCCCGATTTGATCTCAGGTTAGGACCAATGGGTATTTCAGGTCATGGTGAAAATTCCCTTGTATCTCCCAAGGTGCCTCCATGGCCATTGCACTATCGGTTATGGTGGGGATGAAAGAAGGGCACCATAAAAACCATCCCATTAGTGGTTTATAGAATCTTAAGACATTTCATCTCATCCTTACAGGGACTTCATACACCTGGGTGATTGAAAAAAGTTTGTCATCTCCCCATCCCAGAACCCATTTTTTTTCCTGAAAGATACTTTAAAATAAAATAGAGTGAGAGATACTTTATCTTAGTTATGCATTGTTAACAAATGTCATGACTCAAATCCAGTCATTCCAATGAATTCATAAGACTAGCGTGTTTGAGAAAACAAGCAATTTAAGTCTTTTCCGTTTCGGACAAAGGACATTTTAGAGCATTTTCGGTTACGCCGGACGAAATCCGTATTTTTTTTTCCGGGTGACAGCCATAGATTTTGCTGAATTTTGATAAATAGAGAGGGAAGTAATCATGTTGAATAACTGTTACAAAAATAAATAATGATTACGCCCCTTTGATTAGCTTTTATTATTTATATTTAAAATATAAGCAAAAACGGTACTTAAAACGCCCCCTTTGATTAGCTTTTATTATTTATATTTAAAATATAAGCAAAAACGGTACTTAAAACGCCCCCTTTTTCGGCCCTCAGAGGTCAGATCGCGAAATGGACTTTTGATGTACACTTGGCAGGCCAAGACCTACAAAATGATAGATACATTATGGGTCTAGGACTTATGGTTGCTGAGATATAGGGCGCTCTTTTATTAATATAGCTTATATAGTAAAAAACGGTACTTAATACGCCCCCTTTTTCGGCCCTCAGAGGTCAGATCGCGAAATGGAGAAAAGTCATTTCTTGGCAGGCCAAGACCTACAAAATGATATATACATCATGGGTCTAGGACTTATGGTTGCTGAGATATAGGGCGCTCTTTTATTAATATAGCTTATATAGTAAAAAACGGTACTTAATACGCCCCCTTTTTCGGCCCTCAGAGGTCAGATCGCGAAATGGAGAAAAGTCATTTCTTGGCAGGCCAAGACCTACAAAATGATATATACATCATGGGTCTAGGACTTATGGTTGTTGAGATCTAGGGTGATGATGGACAGACAGACAGACAGACAAAACGGGGACAATAGAGCATTTTTTCTCGAAAATGCTCTAAAAATCCAGTTTAATTACTACACATTAAAATAATAAAACAATTATTTCATAAATTTCAGTTATATAAATGACACAAATTCACTGTTCATTGTCGAGATGTTTGAAACTATCCATATTTCTTAAAAATTGTACATACAAATCACTATATTCATATGGACCAAGTCCAAATATTACATGACCATCTAGGTCTTTAGCTAAATGACAATTTCATAACTGTGGTCAGCACTCAACTGTCCATCTCAGTGGTCTGTAGGCAACTTACTCTCTTCTTCTGGTTACACATTTTAATACAAGCTAAGCTCTAGGCTAGTCACTACTATATCATATCCAAAGGTTATTGTTAACACAATCAGTATATGACAAAGATGGGGAATATGAATACACAAGGGTGGTAACTCAAGATATCACAATAAGTATAAGGCGCAACATATACCAGTTGTGTAAAAAAATCAGACTTTGTTTTTTTTTCTCTTTGTTACCATCACTGTGTCTTGTTTCACCCCTTCACTAATTACGCTTCAAATCAAAGTATGATTCTTTTAATTTTGTCCTTTGTTCATGAATAAAACTGTAGTCCTGCCTTGCATCACGTTTTTTTTCATGAAAGTATTAACAAAAAATTTTTCCTTCCATATGATACTTATTACTTTTTTTTTTGTTTTATTTTTTCAGTGAAAAAGTTTTAGTGACAGCAGCAGCAGGAGCCGCTGGTCTGGCTGCAGTGGACATTGCTAAAAATATCTTTGGGTGCCAGGTGAGACAAAACATTTTTTTTTAAAATCTTATATCCTTTTGTGTTTCTGACTGCTACTGCAGCCACTAAGAACGACTACTGCTGCCTCTCAGGATGAAAAACAAAACGGGGGATATGCGAGAAAAAGAAATACTGTACAATGCCATCTGGTTAAAAATATGCTGAGTCAGCTATATCCCCCCCCCCCGAATAATTAATATGGGTAAGATATGAATAAATGATATATAACTTAAAAAGAGAAAGCTCATGGATTGTGAAGTCTAAAATAAAAAGTGTCCTTCTTCAAAAAGGTGTTTGCTGCTTGTGGCGGGGAAGACAAATGCCATTTTTTGAAATCCAGAGGAGCAGATAAAACTATTGACTACATCAAAGAGAAAATAGCGGATAAAGTCAAGGAGTACACCAATGGACAGGGAGTCGACGTTGTGATGGATCAAGTTGGAGGGGACACTCTGTTGGAATGTGTCAAAAGGTAGGTGAAAGGGTTGGTGTCATTTCATGTTATTATTCTGTACCAATGATTGTTCATTGTATGTTTGACATGTTTTTGATTGGGGCATTGTATATTTGAAATGACAGTTATGCTAAAAATGCTCAGAGGTGAATAGAACAAGAATCAGGCTAAACTCTTTTTATTAACTGTGCCATTCAGATATTATTCATGTAAACTTTAGTGAAGTGAAGTGCAGTAAGAAATGTACTTTTGAGGACCACGAGATAACATCTCATCCCTGAGTAAAAACAATTATTGATGTTACTGTTGATATTTCTTTTACTCAGATTAAAATAAGAAATAAATATGTTTTGATAATTTTAAATGTGTGTGATCAATTTCAGTTTGAATTTATTTTTTTTTTTATTAGTTTAGCATTTGAAGGAAGAGCTTTGACCATTGGCTATGCCTCTGGAAACATACCCAAAATTCCTGCCAATCATCTACTTTTAAAATCCACTTCTCTCATCGGTGTGTTCTGGGGAAGCTACGCTCTGTCCAATACAGTTGCCTTCAAGCATTCAATTACTCAAGTCCTTCAAGCTTTGGCTGAAAACAAAATCAGACCACATGTGGGCAGGACATTTTCTTTAAGTGAGGTAAATTCCACTACATTAAGTTATTCAGATATTTCAGATCAAATTCATTAAATTAATTACAGTTTGAAAGTCATCAGTAATCGGCATTGTTTTATTAGATTATTTTTTTCAATGATTACACCTTATCAGCCTGAAGTGTTTATTTCCTCTTGTTCACAGATCAATGAAGCTTATCAGTATGTGTTGGATAGAAAGTCTATAGGTAAAGTTGTTATTAAAGTTAGAGATGAAGATTTTGCATCAAAACTCTGAAAGTAAGTTCATTAGCTCATCATGTGGAGAATGAAAACTTTGAAAATATGTTAAATTTCAAATTAATCCCTTAAAGATTTGTTGTTAATGTAATGAGAATGTTCTTTTGAAGTCTGAGAGACATATCAAGCTAAAGAGAAGCCTTAAAGTAATGTACATGATTCAACTGTAACAAACCCGATTTCTGTTAAATAATTACATAGTTCTTTTTTTTATGTATATTGATAAATATTTCACTGTACTTGTATAAGACTTTCCTAATTACGTGTATTAGTTTGTGTATTTGAGCAAAATGTTTTGTGATAAACTGGCCTTTATATTTTAACATGTAACATGAATTCCATAGTTCACTTTAGTGATACAAGCCAGACAGTTGGGCATTGCTCCCCTCTCACCACTATTCTTTGTATATGTCAGGGTGTTCTACACTGCATACTTTTTACTTTTTAGCCTGTTCGGCAGATGTTTTTTTTTCTTTAGGTAATTAAAAAAAATAACTGACTTCTAAACCAGTTGATTTTTTTTTTTTATGTTTAACTAAATGACTCCCAGAATATTTGAGATACAGTAATTTTAAATATAACAGCTACATGTGTAGCAATATTCATTTCACTATAAGCGATATTGAGATGAAAAATTTCTACCATATTAGATGACAAAAGAAAAAAGAATAACAGCCTTTCATTTTTTGTATCTAAAAATTATTTTCTGGTACAACCGAATCTTAGATCCTCCTTTAAATCTGTGAATTCCATTTATCCTGATACTTCTGTTTATTAGTTCAGTTTATCACTTCTGCTTATTACTTCTGTTTATTGTGGGGTTTTTATGGTTCAGTTTTGATGTTTATAAGTTGCTTTTACTTTATATCTTCTGGCAATGTGTGGGAAAGTGATAAAAAATTTCTGAGGTGGAACTGTCTTTTAAAAAAAAAGAAATTGGCCCATGGCCATGGTTTCTTGAGATTCCTAGTATTTAGTATTAGTCCGGTGTGGGAATAAATTGGTTTCAGTCAGTTACAAGGTGTCTTCTTTTTAAGAGGTCATCATAAGCTACAAAGTTCAATCATAGAAATTCACTCAGTGTGTATATCATAAAATTCATTTAAATTATTTTAATTCAAGTTTTAAGTTTTGCTTTTTTTGCAACATACTGATTGGTAATAATTTTGACAGAGTCAAATAATCTTGAGCAAATTGAAAGATCAGATTTTTTTTACTAATTTTTTGTTTTCTGGTTCTTTGGTTCCTTATAATTTGGAACTTTGTGTTGATCTCTGAGAGGGGACGGGTGACAGAGTGGTGAAGAGCACTTGACTTTCGACCAGAGAAAGCCAAGAGAATTTTTCCAGGTCCATCTAAAAGTTGAAAAAAAGTCCTTCAACTTCATCCAGCTTTAAATGGGTGCTTGACTTAAGTTGGGGGAAGTAAAGGCGTCTGGGCGTTGTGCTAACCACACAATCCCTTCATGTGCAGTGGCTACAGAAACAGAAGTCTACACTTCATCTGCCCCAATAGAACATTAAGCGTTTAGGGAACTTTACTTTTCTTGACCTCTGAGTTATTAGGGCTCTGAGGGCATCACACACATCTCGCGGACAGGTTGGGCTCAGTCTATCCATAAAAATATCGTTATTTGTTGGGAATTGAAGCTAAACTTCTACAGTATCAAGGGGATGTGTCAAAGCCAGCAATTTAAAATACATAATCAACATAGCATTTTCTTAACAGTTGTATGTGCATATTATGGTTTGTTAGATTTAAAAAATAATTCACATTTTTTTTTGTAGGAAATTACATTTTCTTTAAAAATTCTTTTTGGGCTTGTCTTAATTGAAGTTAGCATTTAGCAGAGTTACTGGCCTTTGCATGAAAACAAACATAACCTTATTGAAAGTATAGTATTTATCTCCTTCACTAAATAATAGCTGCTATTTTTGAAATGAATAAAGAATTTAAAAAAAAAAAAATTTTTTTTTTACATAATTGTATATTAACTTTCAATTGTATTTTGATCGATATGTTTAAATGGTCAGTTTTTTAATTTGAGGAGCTGATTAAACCAAAGTTCTTTTACTTACGTACGTGATGCAGCTTTAAAAAAAAAAGCGCATTTATGTTTGTGTTTCAGATTATATTAGTTATGATGTAACGATAAAGGACATTATTTCATTTTATTATATTCATATTTATAGAGACCATATATCATGTCATTTTATTATGGTTTAAATTTTTTTTTTTAAATAACATACGAATATACATACTTTTATGATATGTTTGAGAAATTAATTTCCTTTTTGTACTGCCATGTTATACCATATGTTGCGTGTTTCTTTGCCAGTCTTAAACATCAAGAGCTGACATGGTATTTACAAGCCTTAAGTTAGAGTTTGTATTTACTAGCATTTCTTTATTGCTTCAAACCTTTTGTAACCATCCACTATTTCACCATAAATGGTCATTAATTTTTTGCTGTCACAACGTCTGATTTATTCTGATTGCTTTTTTTCATTGTAACAATTTGAAAGTAGTAAATAAAACCTGATGGTTTAAAATTGTGAAATTTGATTTATTGGTTTTGTTTAAGTTTTTATGTAGAGCTGCTGCTTGAGTTTTTTTTCTAAATTGAAATTAACTCATCAAAAGTGGTACTGGACATTAAAGTTTAATCGAAACAAACCAATGAATGTATTATTTGTTCTCAATCAAGATTTTTTTTTATTCATTTTTATTCAAATGGCAGCCAAATGCTGCGAGTTTTTAAGTTGATCTCAAAGAGCAATTTTCTATTATTTTATTACTATTGTTCGCTAAATTAACTGTTAAATGGCTCTTCATAGTATTTCTACTACATTAAAAAAAAGGCATAGGGTACCTCATAGTATAGTTCTATTCTAAACCATGTCATAATCAGTCAGTTTCAAATATGGCTGAGTTCTCTAAAATTGTTACAGTTGCATTAAGCATTAGCATATGAGTTTATTCAATTATTAGTTTAGACCAGTGTGATTTCATGTCAGTTCAATTGATGCCTTTTTCCTTCTTAATAAATTATAGTACACCTAATAGGGGCAGTTCCCTGTTCCCTTATTTTTTACCCATTTTCTTTATATCCCTTTCCTCCATCTAATCACACTTTGGACACACTTCAAAACTCATCGGGGACGGGTGGTCATGTGGTGTAGAGCGCTTGACTGTCAACCGGAGGGTCCTGGGTTCGAACCTCAGTGAGAGCCCCTTTGGGATTTTTTCAGGTCCTGGTGTAAGTCCCTAAGTCCACCCAGCTTTAAATGGATACCTGACTTTAAGTTGGGGAGGGGGGAGTGAAGGAGGCTGGGCGTTGTGCTAACCACACAATCCCGTTAAATGCCGAGGGTACTGAAACAGATGAATTCTAAACTTCATCTGCTCCTTTGAGCGAGTGTTCGGGGGCTTAGGGAACCTCTTTTTGCATGGCTAACTTGTGACATAGGCCTAACTGCAAGCTAATTGATGACATATTGAGAACATACATTTTGCTTGTAAATATATGCATACTATCATGGGCATTGCTAGGAATTTTTCCAGGGGGGGGGGGGGCAAAAATTTTCCGGGGGGGGGGACAAATAACAACTTTATGACATTTTTTTTAAATGTAAGGGGGGGGGGGCATTTGCTTATATGACATTTTTTCAAAATGAATACGCCCATGCATACTATTAAATTGCCAAAATAAGAATGGTCATAGTTTTAATAAAAATAAAACCAATTACATATGTAAATGTGTGTGTCTGACAGAGAGGGAGGGTAGTATAATTTACTAACAGTTAAAGGATTAGTTTGAACTGTAACACATATGAACAATAAGACTTAGACTTGTTTTTTTTTTTATAAATGTTGATAGGGCTATTTCCTGAACATTTTGACCATTAGATTAGTCGAACAGTTTTACGGTATTTAAAGTTTAGAATGTTTACAGGATCTTCGCAACACACCTTCTCAAACCCACTTTCAAGTGTAAAGAGAAACATTCTTAAGAAAGACTAATTGTCCAGCGGATGCTTGAGCAAATAGTTTGGAAGCCGAACTATGAGGAATGCCAAAGCTGGGCACATTGGGTGATAAACATGGCCAGGAGGAGGAGGAGGGCATAGCGGACTGCCAACTATAAAAAGTGAAACAAGAAACAAAAGTAATCTTAGCCAACGTTGTTTTGTAGTTGTTGGTGTTTTTTAAATATTTAAACTAAACAAAAAAGAGATAGTGTAGCAAGTGTTTGTTTTTTTCCCCTCTTAACGCCCAACAGACGGCATACAATAATATGTGACTCTGGTGATCCATGAAGTCAAACCATGAAAAATAATATTTTTTTTTATATTTTTTTATTACAAATATAATATTTTTATAAAAAAATGCTTTCTAAATACTTTTTACTAAAAAATAATTATTTATTTTTTATTTAGCTACAATTTCTCGTAAATAAAAAAACGCTATCAGGTGACCTGGCAAACGCCATTTTGATTTGTTTACGTTTAGTCAGTAATTTCGACTACACTAAAATGGACTCAGATTCCGATTATATTGAAGAAAATGAACTTGATTCTAGTGATGAAGATGAAACTTGGGAACTTATTACATCTTCGGATGACTCTGATGCTGAAAATATTAGTATTAATTCAAGTTTCAACACTCCTAACTCAGATGTGTAAGTGTGCTTTGAGTTTGTTTGACTATGATCGCAAAGCTGTTTATTTATTTATTCATTTATTTTTTCTTTAGAACTTATTATGTGGGAACGGTTATAAAATAAAGAAAAAATCTAAACATTTATATTCTATTATATAAAGGTTTATATATAAATATTATTTATTTAGTACTCTGCTGCTTGCAGTACTGTTTTATTTTTGTATTATTGCCAATCAGCTGATGCTTGTAAACACAAAACTTTTGTCAAAAGACTAAATTTTATATAATAATTACAAATCTGTATTGATAATTTTTTTTATCATGATAAAATAATTAATTGTAGCTCTATAAATAAGCTGATATTTTTTATTTTTTTTTTTAATTGATGCTTTTCTTTACACATTTATTTTTATCCCACAGATCATATGGTTATGTTACAAATGACACATATCCAGAACCACCAAAGAATTTTCTACCTGAGAGGGATCCAGGCATTCACCTCGAAGGAGCTAAAACTAGGGAAGACATAAGGAAATTCTGCAGTGCAGTGGCATTTTTTAAACTTTATTTTACTTTGGACTTAGTTATTCATATTTGTGACTGTACAAATAGCTATGCCAGACAATATGGACCTACAAAACCTAGTGTTTACCAAGGCTGGTTTGACCTTACACCAGATGAATTCTATAGATTCTGTGGACTTATTATGTATGCTGGACTTGTTCAAGCACCGAACATTGACCGCTTTTGGTCTACTAAATCTTTATATAATGGACTTTGGGCCAGAGCTTTTATGTCCTCGTGATAGATTTAAATCTATAATGAGCTTTCTAAAGGTATCTAATCCTCAAACTGAAGACAAATCCAACAAGTTATGTAAAGTATATTTTTTATTTAACTTTATTAGAATGAAATGTATAAAATTGTTTCAGCCTTACCAACATATATCAATAGATGAAAGAATGATTAGAAACAAAGGTAGATATAGTTTTAGGCAGTACATTAGGGATAAGCCGACTAAGTGGGGAATGAAGTTATGGGTATTAGCTGATTCTCTTTCTGGGTATACTTATGATTTTCATTTATATTTAGGTAAACAGGATAATGGGCCTTTTGGGTTGGCATATGGGGTGGTTATGAAATTAATTAAATCTTTGGCTAAACAGGGTTATAGATTATTTGTCGATAATTTTTATACTAGTGTACAGTTGTTTAAAGATCTATGGGATTTAGGGGTAGGAGCATGTGGAACTATTCTTAGGACAAGGAAAGGTTTTCCCCAATCTTTAAAAAATATAAAAGACTTTGAAAAAAAATCTAAAAGAGGGGATATGAGATGGGTTAGAGAGGGACAGCTATTGACAGTACAGTGGCGGGACAATAAAACTGTTTCGGTTATGTCCACTATGCATATTGCAAATGGATTTGGACCAGTTAAACGACGGACTAAAGTAAATGGAAAATTTGAGGAACTTACAGTTGACCAACCAGCCGTAATCCAGGATTATAATAGATATATGGGGGTGTAGATAAGAGTGACCAGTTGATTAATAAATATAATGTTCTACGAAAAACTAATAAATATTGGAAAACAATTTTTTTTTTTTTCATTTACTAGATATAGCTAGGGTTAACTCTTATATTTTGTTCCAGGATTTAAGAAATAAACACAAAGACATTGTAGAATTTAAAAGAGCAGCTAGATATGGGCAGTTAAATTTCACAGAAGAATTAATTCGGAAATTGGGAAATATTGGTCCATTTGATGCTGTACCTATTGCATCACGACCACCAGTATTTTTTAAGCATGCCATGAATCCAGAATTTATGGATAAGCGTGGAAACTGTAGATTGTGCTACAGTACTGAAAAAGTAGTAAGAAAAACAAGTGTAAAGTGTAGGGTATGTGAGGTTTACTTGTGTTTTCAAAAAGATAGAAATTGTCTCTCTCGTTATCATAAACTTGTATAATAGTTACAGTAATCTTGTAAAATATTTTTAGCAAAGTTATAAAACCATACTGAAATTGAGCTTTGTTGTTATCAATAGACATTAGAATGTTAGTTTTTATAACTTAGATTTATTATCTTTTTGAATTTTTCTTGTTGCAAGGTCAATGTTGATCCAAGCATTTTTTTGGTCCTTTTTCTGTTAAAACACATCATTTTTAGAAATTTTTAAATATCTTTTGTTTCTGAATATAATGTCTTCAAAAATATCCTACACACAGAGAATTGAATGTAGTTTAATAAAATGTAACTTTTATTGAAATGAATCATAATGATTTTTTTTTTTCTTTTTTGTGCTTGTGGATTGTTTGATTTATTTTGTTTTTTTTATTTTTTTCATCTAAACTATTTAAAAATTATAAAAAGCTTGCATAATAATATCACTCTAAAACATACATTGTTAAAAAGCCCTTTCATTTTGCTACAAATTGATATAAATTATAATCACATAACTTTTAAAATAAATAAGTTATTATAATTTAATTGAAAGATATCACAGCGAACTGAAAATGTTCAAAAAACGTTCAGTCTGTTGAGAGTTAAAATTAACTTACCAACCAAATGAGGTTAAACTGTATCTCATTGCAGAAAAGGGGGAGGGTGGAGTCTTTATTGTTTTCTGCCAAAGTTGGACATCAATACGAACAATTTTAAAACAGAAAAATAAATTAAAAAAAAAACGCAACATATATTAAATCTACGATTTTTATTACAAATTTAATTTGACAGTTTTAGTTTCGAACAACACATTTGTATATTGATACCAGTTATAAATAGAGATGTTGCTATTTAAAAAGAAATATTGCATTTTAGGGTGGGTTGAGGTTTTATAAAATAATTATTCATAAAAAAAACAACAACATTGGACACACACTGATACATAAATAACATAAAAATTAATATAAAAAAAAGGTAAAAAAAAAATACAATACAATTTCTTAGCAGCCTACATACATCAACAATATACAACATTACATTATCAGTTGCTACACAGTGTTTTAAAAGGTAGAAAAATATAATCCTTGGGCATCAAAGGGAAGGGGGTTACAGCCTTTTTGAGAATCACTGACTGAAATAGAAAAAAGAAAGGGTTGGCATAGGTGCTAGAGTTAGACTGCCAGACGCAGTTGTAGATAAAAATAACTTACAACGCCCATCCATCCAAAATGGAGGGGGGCTGGGTCTGTATTGGAAAAAAAAACCAAACATCAAAAGTAGGCCTATATCTTTTTTACCACGGGGGGGGGGGGGAGAGGGAGGGGGATGTTGACTGTCATGCTAAATATATATTATAGGTAATAATAGATAAGGCCGCTTAAGATGGTGAAAAGACACTAACACAAGTGTGAAGTTAGTGTTTTTAGCCCGGCCTTTCCGAAGTCGGAGCCCTGGGCGCGGGGCGTTTTGATCCGCCCCAAACACCAGTGATTCCCCCCCAAAAAAAGCTGTACCGTGAAACTCTTACTACATTCAGTGAATTCCTTACGGCCCTGTTAACTAGATTTTTTTTTTTAAGTGGATTAAATATTTATTAACTCTGCCATGCAGCCGATCTTTTAAGGGCAATATAATCTAGTTGTAACTATTCATCCAACACATGCCTTAGCAAGGATGCCCAATATTAACAGTAAAAAATATCACTTATAAATTGAACACACGAATGCAGCGATAAATTTTCTTTTTTTTTTTTTCACTTTTTAAACTGTATTCAAATATGTCAATCCCACTTACATTAATCCTGCGAGATTGGGAAAAAAAATATCGTGAAGACCAAACCATTAACATTTTTGAGAACTCTTTATGAAGACAGAGACATGGACATTAGAAGGGTAAAATTGGGATTTTCCCGGGCCCGTTGCACTTTGGGGGCCAGGGCCCGCGCCGGATTCGCCTGCCATTAATAGTAATGGGGGGGGGGGGTCTCGGGTAAAGGTACATTTGGGGCGCCTATGCAAAAAACGATGTCATGGCCTCACTTGAAAATATTGAGCCGCTAATAATATTTGCAAACAACCCCCTCCCCTTCTTTTCCCACCCCAAACTGTTAAGTCACTTTAGCCCATGTCCCTGAAAAGTGCCGTAATCCGCAGGCCTCTTCCCCCGGTGTTTTGTCTGGCCCCCCTCTGCTCATTTTTTCTACTTAGTAAAATGTATTACCTGCCCCCCCCCCCTGCTGTAGAATACCTGGCCCCTGCTGTAGAATTTTCACGCTACGAGGCTGGGCTCCTCATTAAGGAGCCAACGGGGTTTTTTCTGCCCTCCACCAACCCCAGTCCGCCGCTGCCTATGTGTATACATAAGTGACTTCATGCCTTGAACTCCTTGCGGAGCAAATGGCCTCTGCACAGTCCCGTAGCGTGAAAATGCTACAGGAGGGGCCAGGCATTCTACAGTAGGGGCTAGGCAATAGCAGGAGGGGGCAGGTAATACATTTTACTAAGTAGAACAAAAAAGCAAGGGGGTCAGACAAAACGCAGGGGGTCGGCCCCCTGGCCCCCCCCCCCGCACGCTACGGGCCTGCTTCTGCAACCACTCTCCAGCACACTATGTTTATACATTATTAGGAGCTATAAAATACACACATAAACAGACATACCAATCTATGCAAATCATTCAAACACTGCCATACGATTAAAGGACAGACTTTACAGTCATTTTGAAAATCAAATATTAGGATAATATGTAGTTACATTAAATAATAATAAATTAGGTAAAAGTAATAATATTAGATGATGTTCACAGAGTCATTTTAATATCAATACAGTAATGCATTAAAATTTTGTTGAAGAGTTTTCACATAATATATAAAAAAAGTGTATTATACTTTAAAGTCGTCAAAAAATATTTTTTTACATTTGTTTCAATCAACTGCACTGAATGCCACATCCCTTTAGTTATTTTTTTAAAGGAGTTAAATTTAAAACAGAAATATAATCAGTGTCAGTAGAAATATTTTTAAATAAAGTTTTTTTCCCCATTTTTACGGAGGTTAAGAACTCGTACAGCTAAGTATAATTTATAAAAAAAAAAGGGATCAAAAGTAGCGGAACAAGTAACAAATGGCGCTATCGGTAGAGACGGCGATTGGCTAATTCAAGACGTAAACGGTTAATGTATAGTTTTGTAAACATAAACAAGATCTGAAGCTATTGGCAGGATTAACGTAAAAGATGTTCAGACAATAAAAAAAAATATATTATAATTTAAATAATGTAAATATTAAAAGAGCTTAAAGAGTTGTCTGTCATAGTCGAAGGTCTTAACAAACTGTCGTCTGCTAAACACAGTAACTATTAGATTTTATACACACGATCTTAGAAAAGGGAATTGTATTACAGTCGATTCCGCTTAATTGGGACACATCGGGACCGAGGCTCTTTGTCCCAATTAGCGGCTGTCCCAATTAAACATACAAATTTACTATTGGCTTCTTGGTTTGGTTTCTTTGAGATTTGTCTCAAAATAAGAGGCTGTCCCAATTAAGCGGTGTCCCAATTAAGCGGAATCCACTGTAATTGTTTCGCTCCCAACAATAAATAATAAACTACTGGCCTTTATGGTTAAGTTAAAAAAAAAATTATACACGAATAAAAACAATTTGCTGTATGCTATAAATCAGTGGTCCGTCCCCCAACCTTTTTCTCGCCACACTGGTCAGCGTTTGATAATTTCACCGCGGCCCGAGGGAAGGGGGAATGGGAGAGATTATTTCTCGTCCATGGAAAGTCGCCACAATCCCGAGAGAAATGCACCACAGTAAATAAAAAGGAAATAATTAAATGTTTCTTGTTGGGCGGCCCGGTACCATTTGATCCACGGGCTGGTACCGGTGGTCGGGGACGGCTGTGCTACACCCGACAACTAGGAGATCTAGATATGCGAGCCATTATATTGAATATGCAAACTAGACAACTGTCTAGGGCTCCAGACTCCAGACAACTGACAAGGGCTCCACATGACTGTCTAGGGCTCCAGACAACTGCCTATGGATCAAGACAATAGTCTATGGCTCCACACAGATGTCTTGAGCCCCAAATGCAAATTATTTTGCACTATCATCTATGAAAGTCTCTGCTAGGGGCCCCCCCAAAGCCCAAGAACGTATCTGCTAGTTAAGACCAGGGATAGTAGCCCAATCGTGCTGTATTGTGACCGGGTGCTCATTAAGCGTCATTTGAATCTGCCTTACAATTAGTAGATCAATGTTATCACGACAGGGTTCTTTACTTATTTTTGTTTCTATACAGAATTTCACGCAAATAAGAAAATAGATCTCTTCTCAAAGTAGTAAAACTTATTTAAAAAAAAAACAACAAATAACAACAACAATAATAACGAAAAACTTAAATAATTATAACAAGATGAAGGTACAATATATTTAGCAATTTAAAAAAAAATCATAATATAATGCTAATTAATTGTTCGCACTGGCTCCTCGTACGTCAAAGACGTACAATGTATTTTTTTTTTACCTCGAACGTCAAGCAAAACTTTGAGGAACTCTTATGATGTAAAGTTATAAATGCAGTAGATATTGCTCCACACCCTAACCCTATCCCATCCCTAACCCTATCCCTAATCCTAACCCTATCCCTAATCCTGAAAAAAAAATCTGAAAAAAATAATTTATGATTTATTTTAAAATGACCATCAATAGGTATTGCTCCACACCCTAACCCTATCCCTAACCCTCTATCCCTGATCCTGAAAAATAAAATCTGAACAAAAAAATGTATGTCTCTCATAGGAATCGAACCCGCACATAGCTTGCCAAACTGGGTCACGGCCAAGCGAACAACCAAAACCACTAGCGCGCCACACAAACTAGGTTTTATTTTAATGTATAATTAGAAAAATTGACGTACGAGGTAAAAAAAATATGAAGTACGTCTTTGACGTACGAGGAGCCAGTGCGTTAATTGTTTGTGTAGGATCCCCGAGATGACACGGACTAATTACAATTATAATAATGATATTAACAACAATAATTATAGTTATAATAAATATAACAATAAGGGTAAGATTTGAACTGAATCGTACAAGTCTAACAATCATGCATTATACACTCACAGAAATAAAATATAAATAATACCTCAAATTAAATAATGAATGGTCCATGGCAATACAAAGAGTCACTAAAAATACACACACACTCAAAAATCAACAACTGCAAACACACACACAACGCACTGTTTTACACACGATTCCACACAAATACACACTGTTTCATACACAAATACGCCAAAATACCATGATGAATGTTGAAGTTTTGAAATGAGTGGCGGCGGTTGTAAACAATTAAATACAGTTGACTTGGACAGACGTGCTCATTTTCACTTGTCTATTCACACGTATGGACGTCTGTTTACACTTTTTCATTTCTATTTACACGTGTGGTCGTTATTTTTACACGCGTGGACGTCTTTTTTTTTGTCTGCTCGGACGTCTGTTCACGCTTGCGGATTTCTATTCACACGCGCGGACTTCTATTTGCACGTGTGGATGTCCACCATAGTCTCGCACGTCTTGCACTCCACGTAGCAGCACCAGTGGAACTTGCACTGGCACCGCTCCACGTGCCGCACCACCTGCGTGTTGTAGCCTCGTCCGCAGCACAGCAAGTCGCAGCTCTCCGGCCCGCGGGCCGTGCGGTTGCACACCCGGCCCGCCGTGCCCAGGATCCCCTTTTTCGGGTTGTACTTGCAGTAGTTGGGCGACTTGCTCAGGTGCACCAACTCGTCGTGCGTGATGGGCAAGTGACGTTTCGACTTCTCCTTCCGCCGAAGTTTCGTCTGTGCGCGGCCCGCCAGCCGCACCGATTTCTCGTAGCTCTCCTTCAGGTTCTGGCCAATGTCTTTGAAGGTCGGCAGCCCGCGCCAACAGGTCTTCACTGCGCATGAGCCGGATACTCCGTGACACCTGCATTTTCTGGACATCAGTTTCTCGACCACCTGCAAAAAAAAAAGTATAAATATTTTAGGGTTTAGAATTTGCAGGGCCGTTTTTAGCAGATGTGGGGGCATAGGCAGATATTTCCAGAGATATGTGTGTAGGGGCCTAGGAAGGTATTTTCTGAGATATTAGGGTACTAGGCGGATATTTCCAGGAATATGTAGGGCCCCGAGACAGATACTTCCAGAGATATGTGGGGGGGGGGTAGGAAGGTATTTTCTGAGATATGTGGGGGCCCGAGACAGATACTTCCAGAGATATTTGGAAGTCCCTAGGAAGATACTTCAAAGTATATGTGGGGGGTCATAAGCCAAGGTACCTTCTGGGCCACCTCACCACCATATTTAAGATCAATTAATTATGAAAGGGGCCCATGAGACAATGGGGCCCTGAGCCTTAAGAACGACTCTGATTACATGCATATTAAAACATAGAATAACCATAACAATGAACTCACTTACAGTTACTGAAATGTAAGCAAACAATTTTTGTAAATAGTCTCCACTAGCATGCGACATTTTTTTCTACATATTTTGAATATTAAAAAAAAAAACGCGTATTCGAACAGTTTCTTTATATCATCTAATGGTGTCACGAGGCCAAACATGTTTACCTATTCCTATTCACTAACCATTTTTCTCTAAGATATTCGATTCCCAATTCCTATGTACATGTACAGAACTATCAATTTATGGAAAGCTCAAAATGGTTGCAATGGAATCGAATGGATCGAATACGAAATCTGAAATTCGGTAAAAATTTCTCCGACTACGATTCCGATCCCAGTATTCCATGAAAGCTCCAATGACATTTGATTCACAATTCAGATGAATCGTGGTTCACCGATACCAAATCCTGCTTTTGAGGGGGGCTATTTTATTTAGTTTCATCATTGCGCGACAATCTCTCAAATCTCTACGCGTGAGAACCATTTTCTTTTTTAAATTTAATCTCGTGTGCTAGGTATGGCGCTGTTTGGAGTCACGTCTGGAGTCAAAGGGAGTTATGAGGTCATTGACTTTAATGTACTCTGCTCCATTTCTTTCGCCATCCCCCTCTCCACCGAACCACTCTGGTCCATGTGAGAAACATGGCGGACACACTAAGTAATAATGAGGATAAAAATTAAAAAAAAAAAAAACATTGGCGCCAATTTGCAAAATTTAAAAAAAAAAAAGAAAGACGGTCTTACCAAAAGATCAGCAATATTACAATTTTGAGATAGTTGATTGATTTGGATAGAAAGATGTTGTTGATGTTCATAGATGAACAAAATAATGTTCATAAATATTAAGTACTAGTGGAAAAGCCTGCCGAAGCTGGCTGAACGATATCGGACAGAAGGGATAACAAAGAAATATACGAAATACTACTATAGAAAAGAACATGTGGCCTTTATTGCCATGAACTATGAACGGAAATAATAAAGAAACGTACGAAATACAACGCATACACCGCACGATATGAAAACTACCTGCGATGGAGACACGTGGTTACAACGCACACACCGCACGATATGAGAACTTCCTGAGGGAGACAAGGGTTAAGCGTTTATGGATTTAAATACTAGACTGGCCGTGTTTATTTGTTAGTCTTATATAGAATGATGTTTATGGAAATCGAATGTTGGTGCAAAAGTTAAAGTACACCACTTGCATACATAACTAATATGCACGCTGTTTGACACATTTAAAAATCGCGTTGGATGATATTGCTAAAACAAATTTAATTTAATTTTAACACCCCCCCCCCAATTTCACACCTCAAAGTCAAGGTGGTGATTGATTATATATATTAACAAAGCCTTTTTTTAAATTTTAACTTCATATTTTTAAAGCATAAATAAATAATAATATCAATGATGAAATATCTTCGTGCCAGCCTCACATCAGCTGTAAACAGTACATACCTTTCACTCTAGAAATTCGCCATTAAAAAGGAGGAAAGGATTCGCATATATATATATATATACTAGTTGCAAGTACCCGGCTTTGCCCGGGTTTAAAATAAGGTTTTCTGTTTACCTTCTGTTTTCTCCCTACCCCCTCTCTCCCTTCCTCTCTCCCTTTCCCTCTCTCAAATCTCTCTCCGTCCCTCTCCCATCTCCCTCTCTCCCCTCTCCCCCTCCTTCTCTCCCCCCGTCCATCCTCCTCCCTCCTCCTTCCCTCTCTCTCCCTCCTTGCCCCCTATTTCTCTTTATCTCTTCCTCCCATCCTCTCCCTCTCTCCTTCCCTCCCCTCTCTCTCCCTCCCTAACCCCTCTCTCCCTCCTTTCTCCCTCCCTCCCCTTTCCACCTCTCTCCCTCCCCCTCTCTCCCCCTTCCTCCCTCCCTCATTCCCTCTCCCTCCCTCCCTGCCCCCTCACTTTTTATCTCTCTCCCTCTCTCCCCTCTCTCTCCCTCCCTACCCCCTCTCTCCCTCCCTTCCTTTCTCTCTCCCTCTCCCCCTGCTCCCTCTCCCCCTACTCCCTCACCCATGGATCTTGAGTTATAAGGGAACAGACAGACAGACAGACAGACAACAAATGCGTCTTATAAGTATATATATATATATATATATATATATATATATATATATATATATATATAAGACGGGAAGGAAGGCAATAAAGCCGCCATATCTCAGCAGTCTATAAGAGTTACCGTAACTGATGCGTTTTATCGTCTGATACAGGTGGCAAACAGATTTCATGTCTAGGAAAGGGATGGGGTATGAGTCGCCAGGGAGTTTGTTACTTTATAATGCCTCCCCCTTTTTTTTTTTTAAATTTCACAATTTTCTTATGCATTCGACTGTTTTTTAACCTTTATTTATTTTAAAACTTTCTAGTCCGTTATGATCTGTCTGAGTTTGCCAGACTTAAAATAATAAATAAATAAAAGAGTATAATGTTTTTAACTTTAATCCTTTACCAGAGTTTAGAAGGTTTTTTAAAAAGAATCCAGAAGCCATGGTAACTCTACGATGGCTTGAAGCTCAAGATCGCTTGACTATGAAAAGGCCAATACAGCTGCAAATTTGGCTATATATATTTATATGTATATGTTTAAATATAGATCAGTTCAGCAACTAATTTGTCCTATGTCCTAACTTCATTAGGACCGTACTTTGACGAGTTGAGTGTGTTTACAAATCTAAATTAGTAGGATTTATTTTGTTCTATTTTTTTTGTTGTGTGGGGGGGGGGCAACGAAAATCAAATTTACGTTTCAAAAGAAAACAGGCCCTTTAATAATTAGTTTCAACTTATTTGTCTCCCCTTGGAATCTTCAGACGACCACTTAGATTAATTTTGAAATTACCGTCAAAAACATAATTTATCTTCGTTAACACTACTAATTAGCTTCATCGTCAAGTATTCTGTTTTTTTTTTTGTTTGTTTTTTGTTTGTTTTAAATTGTCATTTCCAAACTTGAATAGAAATTTCAAAGAAATCACTTTAAAACTGAAACTAAATTGATTAGCATCACGTGACAAGGCAATGGTTGTTTACTTGTTTATAAATGGGATGCGATGAAAGCAAACATTCGTTCTTTTCATATTTATATGATTTATTAGAGTACACTCCAAGAAGTATCTCTGTTCATCCACACTACCCCCTCCCCACTTTTTCACCCACCCTGCAGGACAGATTGATATGTGGATGTGGTTAATGATGATAATTACCTTTGTGAAGGGGTTAGGGGTGGGAGTAGAGAAAGAAAAAAGGATGGGGTGGGGGTAATGTTTGGGTTTGGATGATGATTATGTCAAGTGGACCAACTGTGCAGAGGTTTAGGAGTGTGGGTTGGTGTGTGGAGGAGAGACACATCTCTGTGTGGCTAGGATGTAGAATAGTTCTATCTATCTATCTATCTATCTATCTATCTATCTATCTATCTATCTATCTATCTATCTATCTATCTATCTATCTATCTATCTATCTATCTATCTATCTATCTATCTATCTATCTATCTATCTATCTATCTATCTATCTATCTATCTATCTATCTATCTATCTATCTATCTATCTATCTATCTATCTATCTATCTATCTATCTATCTATCTATCTATCTATCTATCTATCTATCTATCTATCTATCTATCTATCTATCTATCTATCTATCTATCTATTTATTTATTTATCTATCTGTCTGTCTGTCTGTCTGTCTGTCTGTCTGTCTATCTATCTATCCCTCTTTCTCTCTCTCTCTCTATATATATATATATCTATATCTCTGTCTGTATATCTTTACACCTTCATATCTATTTCTCTGATTATCTATCCATCGTTTTGTCCATCTGTTTTACTTTATTTCAATGTGTCCATCTATCTCTCTGCCTGACTATCTATGTATTCATCTGTTTGTCGAGCTGTCTGCCTATTTAAAAAATTTCTGTAGTTTTCTTTAGAGAGAGAGAGAGAGAGAGAGAGAGAGAGAGAAAGAAGGAGAGAGGGGAGGAGAGAGAGAGAGACAGAGAGACAGAGAGAGAGAGAGAGAGAGAGAGAGAGAGAGAAAGAGCGAGACATAGAGAGGGAGAATGAAAAAAAAGAGAGAGAGAGAGATAAATAGTTAGACCAGGGGTCAGCAACCTACGACTCGCGAGCCGCATGTGGCTCTTTCGATGTCGAATAGCGGCCTTCCAGTTCCATGCGCAAATAATAATAATTAGATAATTTTTATATATCTAATCCTAATCAAATTCCATAATACTGAAACAACAGTTTTAGTGGCTCTTTACAAACTGAGAAAATTGTAAATTATAACTTTTGGCTCTTCCGTCTCCAATGGTTGCTGACCGCTGAGTTAGACAAATAGATAGATAAAAATATACAATGTATGCATTTTCGTAGTGCTCTTCAAAGTCTAAGTTAGAAAAAAAAAAGGTATTCCGCAGAAGGTGGGTCAAATTCTACCAGATAATTAAATGTTTAAGCGATACAAGGAATTTCTTCCCGAGCTCGTAGGTGAGTAGTACTTGCAGAAAGAATGCTAAGTAAGACATCAGCAGCGTGAGTTTAAAAGTATGAGAGGGTCACCGGTCTGTGAGGATGGTTGAATAGCCGTGCTGAAAGTACAAATTTCATCATAAGTTATCGGTGGCAAAGCCTCAAAACTCCTGGCTACACTAGAGAACGTTTTTTTTTTTCTTTTCCAACCAGGCAACGTCAGACAGTTGTTCATATTAAGAACCTGATCAGCAGTAAATTGGCAAGGGAATAGGAAAATTTGGGGTTTAAAAAAAATAAGGTAGAATAAAGATCTTTTACTACAGTTAAAAAAATAACCAACGTTTAACTAGTAAAATATTGTACTTAGCCATATCTTTAAAAATGAAACACACAAATCAAATATTCTGGTGAGATACAATTGGTGGAAAGATTGTGAACTTTTAATTGTAAATACCTACATGTAGTTTATTAGTTTGAAAATAAAAAAGAAAGATTAATTTTGTTCTAAATAAAACGTTATATATTTTTGAAACTTTTTTTTTGAAATGTCTATTTTAAATAATTTTGTATTTGCGTTTTAATAAATGGCTGAGGGAAATTTTTGTCTAAATATAAAAAACAAGCAATTTAAGTCTTTTCCGTTTCGGAAAAAGGACATTTTAGAGCATTTTCGCCGAACGAAATCCGTATTTTTTTCCCGTGTTTTGATAAATAGAGAGGGAAGTAATCATGTTGAATAACTGTTACAAAAATAAATAATGATTACGTCCCTTTGATTAGCTTTTATTATTTATATTTAAAATATAAGCAGAAACGGTACCTAGGATAGTCTTTTTTTTCGGTCCTGAGATGTCAGATCGCGAAATGGACTTTTGATGTACACTTGGCAGGCCAAGACCTACAAAATGATATATACATCATGGGTCTAGGATTTATGGTTGCTGAGATATAGGGCGCTCCTTTGTTAATATAGCTTATATAGTAAAAAACGGTACTTAATACGCCCCCTTTTTCGGCCCTCAGAGGTCCTATCGCGAAATGAACTTTTGATGTACACTTGGCAGACCAAGACCTAAAAAATGATATATACATCATGGGTCTAGGACTTATGGTTGCTGAGATATAGGGCGCTCCTATGTTAATATAGCTTATATAGTAAAAAAACGGTACTTTACAAGCCCCCTTTTACGGCCCTCAGGGGTCAGATCGCGAAACGGACAAAAGTCATTTCTTGGCAGGCCAAGACCTACAAAATGTTATATACATCATGGGTCTAGGACTTATGGTTGTTGAGATCTAGGGTGATGACGGACAGACAGACAGACAGACAGACAAAACGGGGACAATAGAGCATTTTTTTTTCGAAAATGCTCTAAAAAATAACCCGACAACTACCAGTACTTTATTGTTGTAAGCGAAAATAGTCCAGTGAAAGTTATATATAGCCAGCAAGTATGGTGACTTTATGTCTGTATGTGCCTGATTCATGGCGTAAACCACTGGTGCGCACAACTAGAGTTTTGGCTCAAGCTACACAATTACATTAGCAAGGCCATAACATGAGCTAGTCCATTACTTGAACTACCTCGTTACATGAACTAGCCCATTACATGAACTAACTCGTTACATGAATTACCCATTACACGAACTATCCCACTACATGAATTACCTCGTTACATGAACTAACCCATTACATGAACTAGCCCATTGCATGAAATATCCTACTTCATGAACTAGCCCATGACATGAACTACCCTATTACATGAACTAGCTCATTACATGAACTAGCTCATTACATAAGTTCCGCGGCATATATCTTCTCTGTTGTTGTCAACGGGGTAACTAAAGATCTTAGTATACAAAATTAACCTTCAACCTCGTATTAAACTAAATTTGTAGGGATTAAGAAACAAAAGGTAGAAGAAATAAAAAAAACTTTCATCTTCTCAGAACAATTTGAAAACAAACTCTTGAGTCAAAGTCATGAAAGAAGCAAATAAATATAGTTTTTTTGAGGTTGGTATTTTTATCAACGAAATAAATTTACTTTCTCCATGTGTACGAAATGAATCACGAATCGTTAAAATTATTCAGCGTGGAACAGTAGAGTTGATGCCCATGCTCCCCTTTGATGCGCAGGTCGTCATGGTAACGCAAGTTAACTACAGATTATCGTACGCCATTTCAGACCACACAAACACACACACACACACACACACACACTATTAAAAAAAAAGGATATTGGAAATTTTCATTCGAGCTACAAGCTTTTAACCTTCTTTCTGAGTTCTGGAGAGAAATTAAAAGATACATCTAATTTCCAGAACCTGAGAATGTACGTCCAGTTGGCAACATTTCATATTTTTTTAAAGAGGTACTCTGTGAGTGTGTGAGTGTAAATGTTAGTGTATTTGTGTGCACTGAGCTCTCTCTCTCTCTCTCTCTCTCTGTCTCTCTCTCTCTCTCTCTCTCTCTCTCTCTCTGTCTCTCTCTCTCTCTCTGTGTGTGTGTGTGTGCACATGCTTAATAAAAAAATATCTGCCAACTTTGTCTCGATGAACCTTAAGACTTTTATTTTATCTATTCTTACATTTTTTTCCCGCTACCACTGAAGTGTTTTGCATAACACTATGTGCCAACATTAAAAAAAAAACAAAAATTATGAACAAGAATCTTGAAGTGTCAGGACTCCAGAAACTTGAACTTAACTGATGACTTTTTTGTTTTATAAAGCAACTTATTATTTAAAAAAAAATGTGGAATACAGCTGCTTAAGATATTAATTAAAATTGGTGTATTCTTTTATAAACATACACCAGGTTCGGCCTTATGCAAGATTTGACCGATTGCTCCGACTTGGGCCCCGCCGCGACTGGCGGGGGCCCCGCAATTTACATTTATAATCATAGTAATAGTTGTTGTTATACAAAAAAAATTGGACGAGGGCCCTCGCAAGCATCTGTTAAGTCGCCATCCCCCCCGCAATTTGTAAGGCAGGGCCTGAAATAGAGAATTAGTTTTTGAATATTACGTGTTTACACAACCTTTCAAATAGTTGGAGGCTCTATGCAGATTTGATAGTAATTTATACTAAAACAAAAGAGGGCTTTTGACAGGCGATTGCCTATTTATCCTACCTATGAGAACGGTCCTACCAATGATAACCCTAACCCTAACCCTGTTTGTAGGCTATATGTATCTCAGCAGGTTGCTTTCTAGCCCAGAACGAATCCACGCAAAACCTCCCCCCCCCAGCCTTAATGATAGGGAAATTAGGGAGATGGGGGGGCTGTCTAGGGCCCCTCCCCCACCCTCCACCCCCCGGTATGACCTTTATTTTACCGTTAATTAATAAATGTCTAACAATACTGGGAGGAGGGCTTAAGATTAGCAAGCGTTGACCTTGATAGATTTTGATTGGCTTAGGGATTTTAAATATTCTTTTTCATGTGGCCCTCTATTATATTACATACATTTCAGTGATGGGGCGATTCCTCGTAATTATAATCGAAACAATCGGTACTTGTTGTGCTGGGATCGAAATTGGAATCGAAATAAAGGATTTATAACGTAATTTTCCGTTACGAATTCGATCCGTGACACGGCGGTACACACAAACACATCATCCCGTAAACGTATTAGTGAAATAGACGTAGACAGCTTTGCACACCAAGGTGCGCTTGTGTCATTAAATCCTCTAGTTTAGTGTGGTATCGATATATTACATCCTCTAGTTTAGTGTGGTATCAATATATTACATCCTCTAGTTTAGTGTGGTATCGATATATTACATCCTCTAGTTTAGTGTGGTATCGATATATTACATCCTCTAGTTTAGTGTGGTATCGATATATTACATCCTCTAGTTTAGTGTGATATCAATATATTACATCCTCTAGTTTAGCGTGGTATCGATATATTACATCCTCTAGTTTAGTGTGGTATCAATATATTACATCCTCTAGTTTAGTGTGGTATCAATATATTACATCCTCTAGTTTAGCGTGGTATCGATATATTACATCCTCTAGTTTAGTACGGTATCAATATATTTATTGACTTACACATATTATTAACACGAAATGGCATCGTTGCACAGCATGATACCAAACAGTACAAGATCTCTTAGTCACGCGCCATTACTACTTCAGAGATATTTCTGCCACACAATCCCTTCATATGCATTCATTTTCTGTTCTTTCTTTGCTTCCACAGACCTCTCGTACGCCCCTTCCCCCATCAACACTACGGCCTTGAAAAAAATGGTTCTCAAACAGAATGAACTTCTTTTCCTCCCTCCCTCCCTCACTCCCACACTCCACCTTACCCCCCCCCCTCTCCTGTGGTCGCGGTACAATGTTTCATTTGATTTTTTTTAACCGCCTACAATTACCAAGCCAAATATCTTAACTTTTTATATTTGCGGACTGTCCTGTTCGCGGCCGTCAGCGGTCAAGAGAGCGCATTTCGTCACGCAAATAAACCATCGCTAAATACCCCACGCCGTTTTCCGACATTTTATTTCAGCATCGGTACTTTAAAAAAAGGGGGTGGGGGTGAGGGTTGGAAGGGGAGAAGAAAACAAAAAAATGTCTTGACCAACATCTAAAGCCGGTCTCATCTGTGTGGTCAGTCATCAAAGACAAATGTTTACGCGGCTCAATTTATGGCCTGTGGTCATTTGTGGACGGTCATTGCTAGTGTGGGAAGGAGGGGGGGGGGTAGCCGGACGGCAGAGAAGTCGTAAATTCTTCTATCTGTGACATTCCTAGGAAGACTCTTAAAAAAAGTCAACAGCAGGGGGAGACTACTAATGGCGGTCATCAACAAAAAGATTAGCACAGGGTAAATATCAAGTTGTTACCTCCCCTCCCCCCCCCCTTTTTACCATCCCCCCACATTCGATACGTGAAACATAAAAAATAAAAGAAGATTTACATTCGTATTATGTCCACTCTTTTTTTCTGTTTGAAGTATCCCAACCAACTGACCATGAACTGGACAGCACTGGGCAGTCAATGTCAGCCCTGAGAGCGATTTATAAAGAGTTAATTAGAAAATATGGGATGGAGTGGACGAATAATTGTCGAGTACTCATAAGATAAACCAAACTGGAATCACAATTAAAAAAAACGAACGTGACCTTTGTAAATATTAAAGGGCGTAACAGAGCGGTCAACAGGTTTTTAAATGTGATCTATCTATCTATCTATCTATCTATCTATCTATCTATCTATCTATCTATCTATCTATCTATCTATCTATCTATCTATCTATCTATCTATCTATCTATCTATCTATCTATCTATCTATCTATCTATCTATCTATCTATCTATCTATCTATCTATTTATCTATCTTTAATTATCTACCAATCTATCTATCTATAATAATTGATACGACTGTTTTTTAAGTAGCAAATATATATATATATATATATATATATATATATATATATATATATATATACAGTGCTTTTTTTCTAGCGAAAAATGTTTGGGAACTCATTTCACATCTGTTTTTTAACTTATGTCAGAAAATACTATAATAGTCTATAAAAAAAAAAAAGGTATGGGAACTCAGCTCCCATGAGTTCCCACTGAAAAAAAAGCACTATATATATATATATATATATATATATATATATATATATATATATATATATATATATATATATATACTAGTTGCAAGTACCCGGCTTTGCCCGGGTTTAAAATAAGGTTTTCTGTTTACCTTCTGTTTCCCTCCCTACCCCTCTCTCCCTCCCCCCTCTCTCTCCCTTTCCCTCCCTCTCCCTCCCTCCCTCCCTCTCCCATCTCCCTCTCTCCCTCTCCCCCTCCTTCACTCCCCCTGTCCATCCTCCCTCTCTCCCCCTTCCTCCTTCCCTCTCTCTCCCTCCCTGCCCCCTCTCTTTCTTAATCTCTTCCTTTCCATTTCTCCCATCCTCTCTCTCCCTCTCTCCTTCCCTTCCTCTCTCCCTCCCTCCTTTCCCCCTCCCTCCCTTCTCCACCTCTCTCTCCCTCCCCTCTCTCCCCCCTTCCTCCCTCCCTCATTCCCTCTATCTCCCTGCCCCCTGACTCTTTATCTCTCCCCTCCCTCTCTCCCACCCTCCCCTCTATCTCCCTCCCTACCCCCTCTCTCCCTTCGTTCCTTTCTCTTTCCTTCCCTCCCTTTCTCTCTCCCTCCCTCTCCCTCTCTCTCCCTCCCTTCCTCTCCCATCTCCCTCTCTCCCCCATCTCCCTCTCTCCCCCCTGTCCATCCCCCCCTCCCCCCTCTCTCCCCCTCCCTCCCTCTCTCCCCCTCCCTCCCTCTCTCCCCCTCCCTCCCTCTCTCCCCCTCCCTCCCTCCCTCCCTCCTACCCTCCTTTCCTCTCTCTCCCCACCTGCCCTACCTCTGTCTCTTTATCTCTCTCTCCCTCCCTCTCTCTCTCTCTGGGAACAGACAGACAGACAGACAACAAATGCGTCTTATAAGTATAGAGATTATTCTGAAAAAAAAGTGAAAAAAAAAAAAATTTCACTGTCGGGATTTGAACCCACACATAGTCGGCCAAATTTGAGTCACGGCCAAGCGAGTAACCGACTGTGCTAGCGAGCCGCAAAAACATAATCTCAATTTTTAATAGGTTATGCGCGCAAGTTCTATTCGAGCATCGGGAAATGACGTCACAGAGGAATTTTATTTATGGCGCCTTCGAGATTACTTTAATATAATAAAATACTAAAATAAAAAAAAATTAATTACAATTAAACTACCCATCGATATGAAACGAAACCTGTCCTATAACCTTCCCCATGTAATTATGTGTATGTGTAACAAATTTCACGTTATTTGATTGTCTGGATCTTGAGTTATAAGGGAACAGACAGACAGACAGACAACAAATGCGTCTTATAAGTATATATATACTAGTTGCAAGTACCCGGCTTTGCCCGGGTTTAAAATAAGGTTTTCTGTTTACCTTTTGTTTTCTCCCTCCCCCTCTCTTCTTCCCCCTCCCTCTCCCTCGTTACCCCTCTCTCCCTTTCTCTTTCCCTCCCTCCCTTTCTCCCTCCCTCCCTCTCCTTCCCTCTCTAACTCTCCCATCTCCCTCTCTCTCCCTATCTCCCTCCCTCCTTCTCTCACTCCCGTCCCCCGTCTCTCCACCTTCCTCCCTTCCTCCTCCCCCCTCTCTCCCTCCCTGCCCCCTCTCTTTCTTTATCTCTCACTCCCTCCCATTTCTCCCATCCTCTCCCTCCCTACCCCCTCTCTCCCTCCCTCCTTTCTCCCTCCCTCTCTCTTTCATCTCTGTCTCCCCCTCTTCCTCTCTCTCTCCCTCCCTCCCCCCTCTCTCCCTTTCCCTCCCTCCCTCTCCCTTCCTCCCTCTCCCTCCCTCTCTCACATTCATCCCTCCCTCATTCCCTCTCTCTCCCTCCCTGCCCCCTCACTCTTTCTCTCTCTCCCTCTCTCCCACCCTCTCTTTCCCTCCCTCCCCTCTATCTCCCTCCCTACTCCCTCCCTTCTTTTCTCTCTCTCTCCCCCTGCTCCCTCTCCCCCCTGCTCCTCTCCCACTCTCCCCCTGTCCACCCCCTCCCTCTCTCCCCTCCCTCCCTCCTACCCTCCTTTCCTCTCCCCCCCCTGCCCCCCCTCTCTCTTTTTCTCTCTCTCCCTCTCTCTCCCTATATCCCTCCCCTCCTTCTCTCACCCCCGTCCCCCCCTCTCTCCACCTTCCTCCCTTCCCCCCTCTCCCTCCCTGCCCAATCTCTCTCTTTATCTCTCACTCCCTCCCATCCTCTCTCTCCCTCTCTCCTTCACCCCCTTTCTCTCACTCCCTTCCCTCTATCTCCCTCCCTTCCTTTCTCTTTCCCTCCCTCCCTTTCTCTTTCCAACCCCTCCCTCTCCCTCCCTCCCCATTAATCTCCCTCCCTACCACCTCTCTCCCTCCCTCCCTCCTTCTCTCCCCCTCTCTGCCCCCTCCTTCCCTCTCCCTCCCTGCCCCCCTCTCTCTTTATCTCTCTCCCCCCCTCCCTCTCTCTGTACAATTAAACATCAAATTACGCTTCTTAAATAAACAGAAAACCTTATTTTAATCCCGGGCAAAGTCGGATACTTGCAGCATGAAAAAAAAACAACAATGATATTTTTTTTCCCTGTCCCTAGCCCTTTCTTCACCGTCCGTTCTATTACACATTCACTTGATGCGCGATTTTTATTTATAGTGAAGGCGATCCCATACCGGGATACTTTAATATAGTAAAATACTAAAATAATTAATTACAATTAAACTACGCATTGAGATTGTATTATTAATGTTAATAATGTCACAGAAACATTTTAATTAACATATTTCGGTTTATAGTGCACCTTTAATTTTAATCTTCCGAATACATAAAACGATAGGTAAATAGATATGACTATTGATTTCATCATGTTTACAATTGGAGTTTCCGGGAGTTACCCCTCTTTTAAAAATGTGTCATAGGGAAATGACGTCACAGAGGAATTTTATCTATGGCGCCGTCGAGATTACTTTAATATAGTAAAATACTAAAATAAAAATAATTAATTACAATTAAACTACCCATCGAGATGAAACGAAACCTGTCCTATAACCTTCCCCATGTAATTATGTGTATGTGTAACAAATTTCACGTTTTTTGGTTTTCTGGATCTTGAGTTATAAGGGAACAGACAGACAGACAGACAACTAATGCGTCTTATAAGTATATATATATATATATATATATATATATTAATACAAATCTGTACAGAACTGATCAGGCTTGAATGGGCTGTAAAATAATTTACAATACAACAGACAAATTTAATATACACTCTGTGGATTCAACAGTCAGGCTCAGGGGAGGTAAAGCAATTCTTCACGCAGGAAGCTTTCAATTTCTAATATTTTCTTTCTCTTGAATGCTCGATCGAGAGGGAGGTGTGGGAAAAGGGTGGGGGTGGGGGGGGGGAGGGGCAAGTGGAATAAAACAAATGTAAATAAATACTTTTATGCCCTGGCGCGTAACTATGTCGGGTAAAGGAAGAACAATGCGCACCAAATGTAAACAAACTTTCAGCATGACGCTGGGGGCCAGGAAGGTGAGGAACAAGGTGTCTGGTGTATTGGGGGCAGTTGTTGTAGTTTTTTTTTATATAGGTGTATCGGTTACACTCGCTGTGTCGTCTGCTAGGAAGATCTTAAATGGAAATCTAGCATTCGAATAATGTAAGAGTACAAAGTAATCGATCCACTGACACTGACAGGTGTGAAATTTAAAAAAAATGTCTATTAAAAAAAATGTGTACAGATGTTTGATAATAGATGGGTGGATGGATGGATAGATAAATAAATATTGATGCATTGCAGCTAGATAAACACAGATAAACAGACAGACAGATATATAGATAGATAGACAAACAGACAAACAGATAGATAGATAGATAGATAGATAGATAGATAGATAGATAGATAGATAGTTAGATAGATAGATAGATAGATAGATAGATAGATAGATAGATAGATAGATAGATAGATAGATAGATAGATAGATAGATAGATAGATAGATAGATAGATAGATAGATAGATAGATAGATAGATAGATGGGCTTGTGACTCTATTCCGAATCCTCCATATTCCCAGGGATGAGGGAGCTGTGTTTGATTACGCCACAGGAGGAGGGCGCCAAGTGACCCTGCTTCACTTAGGGCGGTCGGGGCGTCGCGATAGTGTCTAAACTATGACGCACTACAATGAACAATCGAGACTAAGGTATGGCCGCGGCAGAGGTAACATGACTAGCCTCCCTCTGAGCGGTACCGTGTCTAGTGAAGCATGTCTTAATTTACGATGTTATTTCACACACACAGACTCTAACGGGGCCCTTTGTAAAAAAAAAAGAAAAATTCTAAAATTTCCTAGCCGAGGCCCAAGCGATGACGCCCACTATTACAATCGCGAAACCGGCACCCGTCGCCGCTTTCTACCTTTACTATCTCCCGCTCTCTCTCTCTCTCTCTCTCTCTCTCTGTCTTTCTCTCTTTGTCTCTCTCTTTCTTCCTGCCCCACACCACCGCCGTTGTCCTCACCTGTCACTCCTTCATTTCTCGCCCCTTCCACTCCAGCAACCATTATGTATGAAGCTACATACACAACCACTGGTTCGGTTACTGGAAACTTACCTAACATGTCCTGTCCACCTTAAACAGTTTATGCCCCCCCCCCCAGCCATATGCCTCATCATCTGAAACGAAATCCACACCCCCCCCTCTTACAATTTTTCTTCTATTGCATTGTTAATAGATTCCCCCCCCCCCACCCCACACCCTTCTTTTTTTTTTTTAAAACCCATTGTCCACTCAGTTATTGTCGTGAAGTCGGTTCCAGTGTATTTCTGATGAGATCAATTTCAAGTTAAAAAGGTTTAGTTCAACTGTTTGGGGGGTGGGGGGGGGTAAGGATGCAAAGAGGAACGCGTCCCAGTCTAATCCTGTAGACCACTGGTGCTCAAAACAATGAAAGTTTCACCTGTTTCACCCATAAAAATAAAAGTAGTTATTCTGATATAAGACATTGTGAACATGTTCTGCAATTCAGCGGGGTGGGGGTGGGGTTTGGGGGGGGGGTGCAATTACTCATGTACTTAAAACTAAGCCAAAAAAAAAAAAATCCCACAAAATTTACCTCCACAAATTCGCTCCAAAAAAAAAAGGGATATATCTATTATTTTGGCGGGAATAGCGTAAGGAGGTGGGAAAGGGGGGGGGGTAAAAATTCGAAACTCCCCCCTCCCCGGGCCGCAGCATGAGGCGGGCCCCAAAAATTTTTTTTAATAAAAATATTTAGTACATTGTCGAATGTCGAATAACTAAATGCAGGGGGCCACCAAAGAGGCCAAGCCCCCGGGGCCCCCAAATCCCTCGGCACTGGCGTAAGGATACAAACGGAAACTTCTTGGGTCCTAATCAGGACATTCCTCTGTCCATCCCAGACCTTATACTGTGCTTCACATTTGCCGGACTTCAAAACTGCCCTAAGAGCTGTTTTAGTATGAGGAACTATTCAATACTATCCTAAGATCTAGGAAAAGCATCATTTAAGGGCCCTAGACAAAATTATATTTAGTATCCCCCCCAAGGCAAAAAAAAACGCTTTCGGGGCCACCCCTTGCAAATTCCAGGCCTCTGATAATCTTTGATAACTAAGGCCAACTGATCTCCAACTTTAAAATTATTTTATTCTTTTTTAAGCTATTGCAATATAAAAATCCCGACATGGGCCCCCCTCGATGGCTCTATGTAGCCCTTTATTTTGGCCTGGTTCATACTAAGGATTTTGGGAATATTTATACTAGCTCTAATTTCAGTCAATATTCTATTCTGGGCTTTACCATTTCATAATTATAGACAAAAATCGTTACAAAACATCGCATTTTTTTGGTCGTCTGCTAACTCGATCAAGTCGTCTGCCAAATGTTTAGCGCAACTTTTTTTTTATTTGGTGAAAGACATGTAGTTAAGATTTGTGTTTTAAACTGATAATAAGCCACTGTCTGTATTATTATGTGTTCGTGATGATTAATTAATGTTTATTGTGCAACAACATATACGACATATTCAAAATAAAAGTTTGTTTTTTTGCACAGGGGTTGGCTAACTTTTCGAACCGTGAGCCACAGTGGGTTATTAATTTTTATAGAAAAGCGGGCCGGTCCAGGGGCAGATGGGTGGAGTGTAATAAATGAAACATAATAAAGTGTTCGTATGATGGTAGCCGAGCGCGGGCGTGATTGAAAATCCACATGGACCGTATACTGGCTAGTCGAACTTACATCGCCCATGCATGCAGTAATTACTAATTACATGTATTATTACTAGCTGTACCCTGCAAAACCTTTGCATAGAGTTATGTTCCCTTAGGCTTGATCGGAAGGCTAGGTTTTTTTTTGTTTCGGGCAGATCCGATTTTTTCATGATTGTATTTTAAACGGGAATACTGTCGAATTAATCCTTTACTTTCGATTTAACGCAGAGCCCGAATAGCTTTTATGTATATTATATTCAAGAAAACCTTGCTAAGTTGCAAGGTCGGACTGAAAATACTTCATAACATCTACCCCTCCCCTCCCACTTTTTGTTAGAATATTTTTTTGTCTTTTTTTTATAGGCCAAAAAGGTCAAGGTTCATTTCATGTCTCCAGATTCATCAAAGACAGGAAATGAAAATAGGCACCCCTTTAGTTACTTCTTTTTTTTAATATTTATTTTGGTCTTGAAAAATTACCAACTGGCAAATGAAGCTGATCACACGTGACCTTTTGGCCCACCTTCTTTTTAAAAAAAAAAAAGTAGCAGACGACTTTTTTCCGAATGAGTGAAAGGTCAGGTGTTACGGGGCGGGCAAATAGGCGGTGGGGGCGAGGTTACTTTTGCTGGTCTCATCTTTTGAAGCCCTCCAGACGGAACAACATACAAAGTTATTATCTAATTATGACCGTCGCCCGCCTTCTGCCAGGTCTGTAAGTGGACTTCGCGCCTGCGTTGAAACTGAAAGCATGTTATTTTGATTTGTTATATAGGTTGTTGTTTTCGTACATTTTTTGTTTGTTTTGTTTCGTTGAGCGGTCAGAAAAGGTCATTCGGATTTTTTACTGTATTTGTATGTGAATGTGCTTTAGTATGTGTGTGACTGCCAGTATATATAGGTGTGTGCGTCAGCTAGTGAATATATATATATATATATATATATATATATATATATATATATATATATATATATATGTATATATATATAGGTACATTATTTGCGAAGGCAAGTGAAGGTCAGTTGACCCGGGGCCGGCCGGGGCCCAGAAGAAAATGGTGGGCCCCAAGTGGTGACCGCATCTCCTGGGAAGACGGACGCCATAGGTGAGACATTGATGGGCGATAAATGAAGCACGAATTTGTCTTCCTTTAATTTAGGTATGAAAGTTTGTTTTTTTAATCCCCGTCGTTAGAACAAAACTAATTATTACCAGCACTTTAAACGAAGAATATTTTCACCCGTAACCAATGTAGTTGCAATATCCCTGTTGGGGAATCTTTGAGTGCGAACAAAAAAATATTACTCAACATCTTACTTCACACCTTACTTAACATCTTACTTAACACCTTACTAAACACCTTACTTAACACCTTACTTCTTACTTAACATCTTACTTAGCATCTTATTTAACATCTTACTTAACACCTTACTTAACATCTTACTTAACACCTTACTTAACACCTTACTTAACATCTTACTTAATACCTTACTTAACACATTACTCAACATCTTAGCTCATAACTTACTTAACACCTTACTTAACACCTTAATTAACATCTTACTTAATACCTTACTTATCATCTTACTTAACATCTTACTTAACACCTTACTTAACACCCTACTCAACATCTTAGTTAACACCTTACTTAACGCCTTACTTAACACCTTACTCAACATCTTACTTAACACCGTACTCAACATCTTACTTAACACATTACTTAACACCTTACTTAACATCTTAGTTCACACCTTACTTAACACCTTACTTAACACTTTACTTAACACCTTACTTAACATCTTAGTTAACACCTTACTTAACAAACTGAGAGGTCCCATTGTACCACTTCACGAATGAAGTCTTAGCGAATCAAGGTGAAGGTCGCCAGTTTAGTTATGTCACCCTCTCGTCATCGGATCACATTTAGTCTTCTCTCTCTCTCTCTCTCTCTCTCTCTCTCTCTCTCTCTCTCTCTCTCTTTCTCTCTCTCTCTCTCTCTCCATCATTTTTTTTACATCCTTGATTGAGATGATTTATAACTGCCAGTTTAACCAGAGGAAGGGTGGAAAGGGAGGGTGTGTGGGGGGGGGGGCAAATGAATGGAGTTGAATGGTTTGTAAGGTAAAAGAGGCTGTGGTCTACGACACGGTCGGCGATGCTATCAGTTCCCCGTGCCCGGGGTTTCCACGTCCAATTTCTCAAATTCCTTTATTAAAGGGTCTCAGAGGAGTGGGGGGGATAGACTAGTTTTGTGTGTGTCTGTATATTCAAAAAAAAAAAAATGTGAAATACAGACGGAAACGCGAAACTAGTACATTAGTGTGTGTGCCGAAGACTCGTACATTTGGTTTGTGTCGCTCTTGCGTGACGCCTAATACGCTGACGTCAACAGGTGTATCTTGAATTAAAAGCTAAAGGGGGGGGGGGGCGTAATCTATATAACAAGTGCCCCCCCCGATCCCCTTTGTGAAGATAAAGTGTTATTGAAAAACACCAATAATAGAATCAAAATAAATATACTTGCAATCAGGGCTCGATTTACCGCCGGGGAAAACCCCGGCACTGAGAACTGTCCTCCTGCCCAGCCCCGTAGCGTGAAAAATCTACAGCAGGGGCCAGGCCAATAGCAGGGGGGCCAGGAAATAATTGTTACTACGTAGAGCAAACAAGGAGAAGGGGCCAGGCAAAACGCAGGGGGGGGCCCTGCTTCTCCTGGGCCCCCGCACGCTACGGGCCTGATCCTGCGCCCGCCCCCACCCCCTTTGTGGAGACCACGTGTTATTGAAAACATCAATAATGGAATCAAAATAAATATACTTGCATAAAGGGTGATTTGAAAGCTGTCATTATTTAACACTTTGTATTTATTTAAACATGCATTAGTTAAACACCATCGTTGTAACAATTAAACGATAGCTAATATACATTTCGAATTCACATCAACAGGTTACATTTTTCAATAAATGTAAATACGCTATGTCAAAACCGTATTTCTATCCTTCAAATTTATCTACTGTCATTAAGGAAGAGCATAATATCGTTTTCAATTGGATCAAGATAAAGTTTGGTATATTTCAGAAATAATTCCACAGAATGTCACTTTTGTTATTGGCTACAGTGCCTGAGAATAGACACATTGAAACTTTCGTAATCTGTCATTTTCGTAAATAGAAAATATTAAAGCTATTGTAAAATACTCTCTACACCCAAACTCTAAGTTTATTTTTACCCTTTATTTTTTATTTCTTTTTTTTAAACTCTCATTGTTTCGTTTTTGTATTCCCGTTTCAATTTCCGGTTCCTCGTGGTAAACTTCAGCATCAAAGGCGGCGCCGAGACAAGTTTACTAGCAAGGGGAATTACACCGGACTGGATGGTGTATCTTGGCGGCTAGCTGTGGGGGGTAACGGGCGAGGCGTAAACCAAGGGAGGGAATTCTATCCCTGAGGGAGTGGGGATCTACGAACTGGATCAATCTGCTACTATGTGTATTGTGTTCCTATCCTTTTTGTGTGTGTGGAGACACACCTGTTGCTTCCTGACATTCCCTCCCCTTACTCACAAATATCTTCCGTATTGTGGGTTTCCTTGTTGAAGCAAAAGTAACAATAACAAATTTAAAGAAAACGAACAATTGAAGGGATAAACAAGTGAAGAGAAAAAAAAAAAACGAACTCATGTTCGAGTGAATAACAAAATTAAAATGTTTAAAAGAAATCAGAACCAATAAATAAACGTAAAGAACAGAATGACAGGAAGAGGAGGGGGAAAAAAAGAGGAATGATGAATAGACAAGTACCGGGCCCTGGATGATGGGATATGCAAGGAACGCTTGGCCCAGTGCTCTCCACCCCCCACTCCCTTTGCGTACATCGTCGACTGTTATCCTCGGCAGCCGACATTGAATGTTTGTTCTCTTTGAACAAGTTCTCATCATCATCATCATCTTACGCTTAACCGATGTGATCGCTGGGTGGAAAGAATGGACCAATCAGCAGTCAAATTTCTCCATAGTTGAACAAGTAAACTTTGTACACGAATAGTTTTAAGTATACATTGAAATGAGCTGCTTGACTTTCGGGGTCATTCTTATAAATAGGCAACTAGAAAACCCCATTGGGGCCCCTTATATCTCTAAAAGTCTATGGCTAATGGTCCCAACTATCTCTAAAAGTCAATGCCTAAACATAGTACATCTAAATGTTTTCCGTTGCCTATGATTGCCATATGTAGTTTTGCCTCTTATGCCCAAATGTACCATTGCCTATGATCCCCAAATGTACAATTGCCAATGACCCCTCCGCCCCTTATGTTCATTTTGCCAATTATCCCATAAAAACGGCACTGTTACTACAATGTAAAAAAATAGAACATTGTAAAAAAATAGAACATTGTAAAAATTAGAACATTGTAAAGAAATAGAACATTGTACAAAAATAGAACATTACAACAAAGAGTTTCTCACCTTTCTGCCGACTTCGTTGTTGTGCAGGTTCATCAAGTTCCTCACGTTACGTCCGTTCTGTTGGCTGGCCGCGTCAGGGGCGTCGACGAAGTTCCTACTGAACCACAGGCCGTAGTCCACGTTGTCGCTGCAGCCTCCCCACTTCCAGCCGTCCACGTCCGCCTCGCCGTACCTGGTCGGAGAAAACAATGATTGTCATCAGAAACAATCGTCATACGACGTGGTTACTGCATGGGTGGGTGCATGTAAGGGGAAACGCAAGAATATAGTCCCCCCTTTTATAGTTTGCTATAAAATACAGGTTTTGAAATAAAGAAAAAAGGGTACTATTTTCAGGCACGCTGAGATGGGAGGGTCGGGGGGGGGTCATTGCCAGGGGGCCCGCATCTGTAAGTGGGCCCGGCCGCCCCGACCATGTCAATTTTTTCACGACTCAATGCTTAAATTTAGTTTAAAACTTTTTGTATATACTCTTTGTATGACTGTATCCGGAATTGACTGTATTTTAGCAAGGGGCCCGAATTGATGTCCAATTCCTGGGGCCCTTGTTGGCTCTCGGCGCACCAGACTATTTTTAAATATTTGAAAAAAAAACAACAGATGTATAATTGCACTCTTAATCTATTTGATGACCGACAGGGATTAAGAGAACATTTTCACTTTCCCACCCACATGCGAACTTTAAGATATAAATATGATTTCTGTTACCATCACATACGATTTCAACCATGATATCTGTTACCATCAACCATGGGATATGTTACCATCATACATGAGATCTGTTACCTTACCATCATACATGAGATCTGTTACCATGAGTGAGCCCGTCTTACCTAGTCATATCACAGGAGCAGTCCGTCAAGTTCCCGACCGAGCAGGCCTGTGTCACAGAGTGGACAACGCCCGCGCTCAGCACCGCATACACGAATGCCGTCTCTCGTGTACCTGGAAATAGAGGTCATAATATATAAGCCAGTCTCAAGGTGTGAGCGAGCGGAATTCACCAACATAATGAGGAAAATATGCATTTCTGTTTGTGGTTAACAAAACGTTGAATTATTTTATTTTTAATTCTAATTAATACAACGTAAATAACAAAACACTAAACCATCATTAAGACTTTTGATCATATCATTTCACTTTACTGTAATGGAAATACCCCAATATTTGATCAAATCATTTCACTTTACTGTAATGGAAATACCCCGATATTTGATAATATAATTTCACTTTACTGTAATGGAAATACCCCGATATTTGATCATATCATTTCACTTTACTGAAATGGAAATACACGAATATTTGATCATATCATTTCACTTTACTGTAATGGAAATACCCCGATATTTGATCATATCATTTCACTTTACTGTAATGGAAATACCCCAATATTTGATCATATCATTTCACTTTACTGTAATGGAAATACCCCAATATTTGATCATATCATTTCACTTTACTGTAATGGAAATACCCCGATATTCAACAGTTGGATGGAAACGATAAAACACAATAAATACATATGTACATGTATTAACACCAGTGCTCTCTCGGGTTGTTTACGCGCGCAGACAACTCGCCGGGAACTCTCACACAAATCGCCGAAAACTCTCACACTACTCGCCGAGAACTCTCACACAACTCGTCGAGAACTATCACACAACTCGTCGAGAACTCTCACACAACTCGTCGAGAACTCTCACACAACTCGTCGAGAACTATCACACAAATCGTCGAGAATTATCACACAACTCATCGAGAACTGTCACACAATTCGACGAGAACTCTCACACAACTCGTCGAGAACTCTCACACAACTCTTCGAGAACTCTCACACAACTCGTCGAGAACTCTCACACAACTCGCCGAGAACTCTCACACAACTCGTCGAGAACTCTCACACAACTCGCCTAGAACTCTCACACAACTCGTCGAGAACTCTCACACAACTCGTCGAGAACTCTCACACAACTCGCCGAGAAATCTCACACAACTCGTCGAGAACTATCACACAATTCGTCGAGAACTATCACACAATTCGTCGAGAACTCTCACACAACTCGCCGAGAACTCTCACACAACTCATCGAGAACTCTCACACAACTCGTCGAGAACTCTCACACAACTCGTCGAGAACTATCACACAATTCGTCGAGAACTATCACACAACTCGTCGAGAACTCTCACACAACTCGTCGAGAACTCTCACACAACTCGTCGAGAACTCTCACACAACTCGTCGAGAACTATCACACAACTCGTCGAGAACTCTCACACAACTCGTCGAGAACTCTCACACAACTCGTCGAGAACTCTCACACAACTCGTCGAGAATTATCACACAACTCATCGAGAACTATCACACAATTCGACGAGAACTCTCACACAACTCGTCGAGAACTATCACACAATTCGTCGAGAATTATCACACAACTCATCGAGAACTATCACACAATTCGACGAGAACTCTCACACAACTCGTCGAGAACTCTCACACAACTCTTCGAGAACTCTCACACAACTCGTCGAGAACTCTCACACAACTCGCCGAGAACTCTCACACAACTCGTCGAGAACTCTCACACAACTCGCCTAGAACTCTCACACAACTCGTCGAGAACTCTCACACAACTCGTCGAGAACTCTCACACAACTCGCCGAGAAATCTCACACAACTCGTCGAGAACTATCACACAATTCGTCGAGAACTATCACACAATTCGTCGAGAACTCTCACACAACTCGTCGAGAACTCTCACACAACTCGACGAGAACTCTCACACAACTCGTCGAGAACTCTCACACAACTCATCGAGAACTCTCACACAACTCGTCGAGAACTCTCACACAACTCTTCGAGAACTCTCACACAACTCGTCGAGAACTCTCACACAACTCGCCTAGAACTCTCACACAACTCGTCGAGAACTCTCACACAACTCGCCTAGAACTCTCACACAACTCGTCGAGAACTCTCACACAACTCGTCGAGAACTCTCACACAACTCGTCGAGAGCTCTCACACAACTCGTCGAGAACTCTCACACAACTTGTCGAGAACTCTCACACAGCTCGTCGAGAGCTCTCACACAACTCGTCGAGAACTCTCACACAACTCGTCGAGAACTCTCACACAGCTTGTCGAGAGCTCTCACACATATTGCCGAGAATTATCACACAACTTGTCGAGAACTCTCACACAACTCGTCGAGAACTATCACACAACTCGTCGAGAACTCTCACACAACTCGTCGAGAACTCTCACACAACTCGTCGAGAACTCTCACACAACTCGTCGAGAATTATCACACAACTCATCGAGAACTATCACACAATTCGACGAGAACTCTCACACAACTCGTGGAGAACTCTCACACAACTCGTCAAGAGCTCTCACACAACTCGTCGAGAACTCTCACACAACTTGTCGAGAACTCTCATACAGCTCGTCGAGAGCTCTCACACAACTCGTCGAGAACTCTCACACAACTCGTCGAGAACTCTCACACAACTTGTCGAGAGCTCTCACACAACTCACCTACAACTCTCACACAACTCGTCGAGAACTATTACACAATTCGTCGAGAACTCTCACACAACTCGTCGTGAACTATCACACAATTCGTCGAGAACTCTCACACAACTCGTCGAGAACTCTCACACAACTCGTCGAGAACTCTCACACAACTCATCGAGAACTCTCACACAACTCGTCGAAAACTCTCACACAACTCGTCGAGAACTCTCACACAACTCGCATAGAACTCTCACACAACTCGTCGAGAACTCTCAAACAACTCGTCTAGAACTCTCACACAACTCGCCTAGAACTCTCACACAACTCGTCGAGAACTATCACACAATTCGTCGAGAATTATCACACAACTCATCGAGAACTATCACACAATTCGACTAGAACTCTCACACAACTCGTCGAGAACTCTCACAAAACTTTTCGAGAACTCTCACACCGCTCGTCGAAAGCTCTCACACAACTCGTCGAGAACTCTCACACAACTCGTCGAGAACTCTCACACAACTTACCGAGAATTATCACACAACTTGTCGAGAACTCTCACACAACTCGCCGAGAACTCTCACACAACTCATCGAGAACTATCACACAATTCGACGAGAACTCTCACACAACTCGTCGAGAACTATCACACAATTCGTCGAGAATTATCACACAACTCATCGAGAACTATCACACAATTCGACTAGAACTCTCACACAACTCGTCGAGAACTCTCACACAACTCGTCGAGAACTCTCACACAACTCGCCGAGAAATCTCACACAACTCGTCGAGAACTCTCACACAACTCGTCGAGAGCTCTCACACAACTCGTCGAGAACTCTCACACAACTTGTCGAGAACTCTCACACAACTCGTCGAGAGCTCTCACACAACTCGTCGAGAACTCTCACACAACTCGTCGAGAACTCTCACACAACTTGTCGAGAGCTCTCACACAACTTGCCGAGAATTATCACACAACTTGTCGAGAACTCTCACACAACTCGTCGAGAACTATCACACAACTCGTCGATAACTCTCACACAACTCGTCGAGAACTCTCACACAACTCGTCGAGAACTCTCACACAACTCGCCCAGAAATCTCACACAACTCGTCGAGAACTATCACACAATTCGTCGAGAACTATCACACAACTCGTCGAGAACTCTCACACAACTCGTCGAGAACTCTCACACAACTCGACGAGAACTCTCACACAACTCGTCGAGAACTCTCACACAACTTATCGAGAACTCTCACACAACTCGTCGAGAGCTCTCACACAACTCGTCGAGAACTCTCACACAACTCGTCGAGAGCTCTCACACAACTCGTCGAGAACTCTCACACAACTCGTCTAGAACTCTCACACAACTCGTCGAGAACTCTCACACAACTCACCTATAACTCTCACACAACTCGTCGAGAACTCTCATACAACTCGTCGAGAGCTCTCACACAACTCGTCGAGAACTCTCACACAACTTGTCGAGAACTCTCACACAGCTCGTCGAGAGCTCTCACACAACTCGTCGAGAACTCTCACACAACTCGTCGAGAACTCTCACACAACTTGTCGAGAGCTCTCACACAACTTGCCGAGAATTATCACACAACTTGTCGAGAACTCTCACACAACTCGTCGAGAACTATCACACAACTCGTCGAGAACTCTCACACAACTCGTCGAGAACTCTCACACAACTCGTCGAGAACTCTCACACAACTCGCCGAGAAATCTCACACAACTCGTCGAGAACTATCACACAATTCGTCGAGAACTATCACACAATTCGTCGAGAACTCTCACACAACTCGTCGAGAACTCTCACACAACTCGACGAGAACTCTCACACAACTCGTCGAGAACTCTCACACAACTTATCGAGAACTCTCACACAACTCGTCGAGAGCTCTCACACAACTCGTCGAGAACTCTCACACAACTCGTCGAGAACTCTCACACAACTAGTCGAGAACTCTCACACAACTTGCCGAGAATTATCACACAACTTGTCGAGAACTCTCACACAACTCGTCGAGAACTATCACACAACTTGTCGAGAACTCTCACACAACTCGTCGAGAACTCTCACACAACTCGTCGAGAACTCTCACACAACTCGTCGAGAATTATCACACAACTCGTCGAGAACTATCACACAATTCGTCGAGAACTCTCACACAACTCGTGGAGAACTCTCACACAACTCGTCGAGAGCTCTCACACAACTCGTCGAGAACTCTCACACAACTTGTCGAGAACTCTCACACAACTCGTCGAGAACTCTCACACAACTCGTCGAGAACTCTCACACAACTCGTCGAGAACTCTCACACAACTCGTCGAGAAATATCACACATTTCGTCGAGAACTATCACACAATTCGTCGAGAACTCTCACACAACTCGTCGAGAACTCTCACACAACTCGTCGAGAACTCTCACACAACTCATCGAGAACTCTCACACAACTCGTCGAGAACTCTCACACAACTCGTCGAGAACTCTCACACAATTTGCCTAGAACTCTCACACAACTCGTCGAGAACTATCACACAATTCGTCGAGAATTATCACACAACTCATCGAGAACTATCACACAATTCGACTAGAACTCTCACACAACTCGTCGAGAACTCTCACAAAACTTTTCGAGAACTCTCACACAGCTCGTCGAAAGCTCTCACACAACTCGTCGAGAACTCTCACACAACTCGTCGAGAACTCTCACACAACTAGTCGAGAACTCTCACACAACTCGTCGAGAACTCTCACACAACTCGCCTAGAACTCTCACACAACTCGTCGAGAACTCTCACACAACTCGTCGAGAACTCTCACACAACTCGCCGAGAAATCTCACACAACTCGTCGAGAACTATCACACAATTCGTCGAGAACTATCACACAATTCGTCGAGAACTCTCACACAACTCGTCGAGAACTCTCACACAACTCGACGAGAACTCTCACACAACTCGTCGAGAACTCTCACACAACTTATCGAGAACTCTCACACAACTCGTCGAGAGCTCTCACACAACTCGTCGAGAACTCTCACACAACTCGTCGAGAACTCTCACACAACTTGTCGAGAGCTCTCACACAACTTGCCGAGAATTATCACACAACTTGTCGAGAACTCTCACACAAGTCGTCGAGAACTCTCACACAACTCGTCGAGAACTCTCACACAACTCGTCGAGAACTCTCACACAACTCGTCGAGAATTATCACACAACTCATCGAGAACTATCACACAATTCGACGAGAACTCTCACACAACTCGTGGAGAACTCTCACACAACTCTTCGAGAACTCTCACACAACTCGTCGAGAACTCTCACACAACTCGTCGAGAACTATCACACAATTCGTCGAGAACTATCACACAATTCGTCGAGAACTCTCACACAACTCGTCGAGAACTATCACACAATTCGTCGAGAACTCTCACACAACTCGCCGAGAACTCTCACACAACTCATCGAGAACTCTCACACAACTCGCCGAGAAATCTCACACAACTCGTCGAGAACTATCACACAATTCGTCGAGAACTATCACACAACTCGTCGAGAACTCTCACACAACTCGTCGAGAACTCTCACACAACTCGTCGAGAACTCTCACACAACTCGTCGAGAACTATCACACAACTCGTCGAGAACTCTCACACAACTCGTCGAGAACTCTCACACAATTCGTCGAGAACTCTCACACAACTCGTCGAGAATTATCACACAACTCATCGAGAACTATCACACAATTCGACGAGAACTCTCACACAACTCGTCGAGAACTATCACACAATTCGTCGAGAATTATCACACAACTCATCGAGAACTATCACACAATTCGACGAGAACTCTCACACAACTCGTCGAGAACTCTCACACAACTCTTCGAGAACTCTCACACAACTCGTCGAGAACTCTCACACAACTCGCCGAGAACTCTCACACAACTCGTCGAGAACTCTCACACAACTCGCCTAGAACTCTCACACAACTCGTCGAGAACTCTCACACAACTCGTCGAGAACTCTCACACAACTCGCCGAGAACTCTCACACAACTCGTCGAGAACAATCACACAATTCGTCGAGAACTATCACACAATTCGTCGATAACTCTCACACAACTCGTCGAGAACTCTCACACAACTCGACGAGAACTCTCACACAACTCGTCGAGAACTCTCACACAACTCATCGAGAACTCTCACACAACTCGTCGAGAACTCTCACACAACTCGTCGAGAACTATCACACAACTCGTCGAGAACTCTCACACAACTCGTCGAGAACTCTCACACAACTCGTCGAGAACTCTCACACAACTCGTCGAGAATTATCACACAACTCATCGAGAACTATCACACAATTCGACGAGAACTCTCACACAACTCGTCGAGAACTATCACACAATTCGTCGAGAATTATCACACAACTCATCGAAAACTATCACACAATTCGACGAGAACTCTCACACTACTCGTCGAGAACTCTCACACAACTCTTCGAGAACTCTCACACAACTCGTCGAGAACTCTCACACAACTCGCCGAGAACTCTCACACAACTCGTCGAGAACTCTCACACAACTCGCCTAGAACTCTCACACAATTCGTCGAGAATTATCACACAACTCATCGAGAACTATCACACAATTCGACGAGAACTCTCACACTACTCGTCGAGAACTCTCACACAACTCTTCGAGAACTCTCACACAACTCGTCGAGAACTCTCACACAACTCGCCGAGAACTCTCACACAACTCGTCGAGAACTCTCACACAACTCGCCTAGAACTCTCACACAACTCGTCGAGAACTCTCACACAACTCGTCGAGAACTCTCACACAACTCGCCGAGAAATCTCACACAACTCGTCGAGAACAATCACACAATTCGTCGAGAACTATCACACAATTCGTCGAGAACTCTCACACAACTCGTCGAGAACTCTCACACAACTCGACGAGAACTCTCACACAACTCGTCGAGAACTCTCACACAACTCGTCGAGAACTCTCACACAACTCGTCGAGAACTCTCACACAACTCGTCGAGAACTCTCACACAACTCGTCGAGAACTCTCACACAACTCGCCTAGAACTCTCACACAACTCGTCGAGAACTCTCACACAACTCGCCTAGAACTCTCACACAACTCGTCGAGAACTCTCACACAACTCGTCGAGAACTCTCACACAACTCGTCGAGAGCTCTCACACAACTCGTCGAGAACTCTCACACAACTTGTCGAGAACTCTCACACAGCTCGTCGAGAGCTCTCACACAACTCGTCGAGAACTCTCACACAACTCGTCGAGAACTCTCACACAACTTGTCGAGAGCTCTCACACATATTGCCGAGAATTATCACACAACTTGTCGAGAACTCTCATACAACTCGTCGAGAACTATCACACAACTCGTCAAGAACTCTCACACAACTCGTCGAGAACTCTCACACAACTCGTCGAGAACTCTCACACAACTCGTCGAGAATTATCACACAACTCATCGAGAACTATCACACAATTCGACGAGAACTCTCACACAACTCGTGGAGAACTCTCACACAACTCGTCAAGAGCTCTCACACAACTCGTCGAGAACTCTCACACAACTTGTCGAGAACTCTCATACAGCTCGTCGAGACCTCTCACACAACTCGTCGAGAACTCTCACACAACTCGTCGAGAACTCTCACACAACTTGTCGAGAGCTCTCACACAACTCACCTACATCTCTCACACAACTCGTCGAGAACTATCACACAATTCGTCGAGAACTCTCACACAACTCGTCGTGAACTATCACACAATTCGTCGAGAACTCTCACACAACTCGTCGAGAACTCTCACACAACTCGTCGAGAACTCTCACACAACTCATCGAGAACTCTCACACAACTCGTCGAGAACTCTCACACAACTCGTCGAGAACTCTCACACAACTCGCCTAGAACTCTCACACAACTCGTCGAGAACTCTCAAACAACTCGTCTAGAACTCTCACACAACTCGCCTAGAACTCTCACACAACTCGTCGAGAACTCTCACACAACTCGCCTAGAACTCTCACACAACTCGCCGAGAGCTCTCACACAACTCGTCGAGAACTATCACACAATTCGTCGAGAACTATCACACAATTCGTCGAGAACTCTCACACAACTCGTCGAGAACTCTCACACAACTCGTCGAGAACTCTCACACAACTCGTCGAGAACTCTCACACAACTCATCGAGAACTCTCACACAACTCGCCTAGAACTCTCACACAACTCGTCGAGAACTCTCACACAACTCACCTACAACTCTCACACAACTCGCCTAGAACTCTCACACAACTCGTCGAGAACTCTCACACAACTCGCCTAGAACTCTCACACAACTCGCCGAGAACTCTCACACAACTCGTCGAGAACTATCACACAATTCGTCGAGAACTATCACACAATTCGTCGAGAACTCTCACACAACTCGTCGAGAACTCTCACACAACTCGTCGAGAACTCTCACACAACTCGTCGAGAACTCTCACACAACTCATCGAGAACTCTCACACAACTCGTCGAGAACTCTCACACAACTCGCTTAGAACTCTCACACAACTCGTCGAGAACTCTCACACAACTCACCTATAACTCTCACACAACTCGTCGAGAACTCTCATACAACTCGTCGAGAGCTCTCACACAACTCGTCGAGAACTCTCACACAACTTGTCGAGAACTCTCACACAGCTCGTCGAGAGCTCTCACACAACTCGTCGAGAACTCTCACACAACTCGTCGAGAACTCTCACACAACTTGTCGAGAGCTCCCACACAACTTGCCGAGAATTATCACACAACTTGTCGAGAACTCTCACACAACTCGTCGAGAACTATCACACAACTCGTCGATAACTCTCACACAACTCGTCGAGAACTCTCACACAATTCGTCGAGAACTCTCACACAACTCGTCGAGAACTCTCACACAACTCGTCGAGAATTATCACACAACTCATCGAGAACTATCACACAATTCGACGAGAACTCTCACACAACTCGTGGAGAACTCTCACACAACTCTTCGAGAACTCTCACACAACTCGTCGAGAACTCTCACACAACTTGTCGAGAACTATCAATCACACAATTCGTCGAGAACTATCACACAATTCGTCGAGAACTCTCACACAACTCGTCGAGAACTATCACACAATTCGTCGAGAACTCTCACACAACTCGCCGAGAACTCTCACACAACTCATCGAGAACTCTCACACAACTCGCCGAGAAATCTCACACAACTCGTCGAGAACTATCACACAATTCGTCGAGAACTATCACACAACTCGTCGAGAACTCTCACACAACTCGTCGAGAACTCTCACACAACTCGTCGAGAACTCTCACACAACTCGTCGAGAACTATCACACAACTCGTCGAGAACTCTCACACAACTCGTCGAGAACTCTCACACAATTCGTCGAGAACTCTCACACAACTCGTCGAGAATTATCACACAACTCATCGAGAACTATCACACAATTCGACGAGAACTCTCACACAACTCGTCGAGAACTATCACACAATTCGTCGAGAATTATCACACAACTCATCGAGAACTATCACACAATTCGACGAGAACTCTCACACAACTCGTCGAGAACTCTCACACAACTCTTCGAGAACTCTCACACAACTCGTCGAGAACTCTCACACAACTCGCCGAGAACTCTCACACAACTCGTCGAGAACTCTCACACAACTCGCCGAGAAATCTCACACAACTCGTCGAGAACAATCACACAACTCGTCGAGAACTATCACACAATTCGTCGAGAACTCTCACACAACTCGTCGAGAACTCTCACACAACTCGACGAGAACTCTCACACAACTCGTCGAGAACTCTCACACAACTCATCGAGAACTCTCACACAACTCGTCGAGAACTCTCACACAACTCTTCGAGAACTCTCACACAACTCGTCGAGAACTCTCACACAACTCGCCTAGAACTCTCACACAACTCGTCGAGAACTCTCACACAACTCGCCTAGAACTCTCACACAACTCGTCGAGAACTCTCACACAACTCGTCGAGAACTCTCACACAACTCGTCGAGAGCTCTCACACAACTCGTCGAGAACTCTCACACAACTTGTCGAGAACTCTCACACAGCTCGTCGAGAGCTCTCACACAACTCGTCGAGAACTCTCACACAACTCGTCGAGAACTCTCACACAACTTGTCGAGAGCTCTCACACATATTGCCGAGAATTATCACACAACTTGTCGAGAACTCTCACACAACTCGTCGAGAACTATCACACAACTCGTCAAGAACTCTCACACAACTCGTCGAGAACTCTCACACAACTCGTCGAGAACTCTCACACAACTCGTCGAGAATTATCACACAACTCATCGAGAACTATCACACAATTCGACGAGAACTCTCACACAACTCGTGGAGAACTCTCACACAACTCGTCAAGAGCTCTCACACAACTCGTCGAGAACTCTCACACAACTTGTCGAGAACTCTCATACAGCTCGTCGAGAGCTCTCACACAACTCGTCGAGAACTCTCACACAACTCGTCGAGAACTCTCACACAACTTGTCGAGAGCTCTCACACAACTCACCTACATCTCTCACACAACTCGTCGAGAACTATCACACAATTCGTCGAGAACTCTCACACAACTCGTCGTGAACTATCACACAATTCGTCGAGAACTCTCACACAACTCGTCGAGAACTCTCACACAACTCGTCGAGAACTCTCACACAACTCATCGAGAACTCTCACACAACTCGTCGAGAACTCTCACACAACTCGTCGAGAACTCTCACACAACTCGCCTAGAACTCTCACACAACTCGTCGAGAACTCTCAAACAACTCGTCTAGAACTCTCACACAACTCGCCTAGAACTCTCACACAACTCGTCGAGAACTCTCACACAACTCGCCTAGAACTCTCACACAACTCGCCGAGAGCTCTCACACAACTCGTCGAGAACTATCACACAATTCGTCGAGAACTATCACACCATTCGTCGAGAACTCTCACACAACTCGTCGAGAACTCTCACACAACTCGTCGAGAACTCTCACACAACTCGTCGAGAACTCTCACACAACTCATCGAGAACTCTCACACAACTCGTCGAGAACTCTCACACAACTCGTCGAGAACTCTCACACAATTTGCCTAGAACTCTCACACAACTCGTCGAGAACTATCACACAATTCGTCGAGAATTATCACACAACTCATCGAGAACTATCACACAATTCGACTAGAACTCTCACACAACTCGTCGAGAACTCTCACAAAACTTTTCGAGAACTCTCACACAGCTCGTCGAAAGCTCTCACACAACTCGTCGAGAACTCTCACACAACTCGTCGAGAACTCTCACACAACTTATCGAGAACTCTCACACAACTCGTCGAGAACTCTCACACAACTCGCCTAGAACTCTCACACAACTCGTCGAGAACTCTCACACAACTCGTCGAGAACTCTCACACAACTCGCCGAGAAATCTCACACAACTCGTCGAGAACTATCACACAATTCGTCGAGAACTATCACACAATTCGTCGAGAACTCTCACACAACTCGTCGAGAACTCTCACACAACTCGACGAGAACTCTCACACAACTCGTCGAGAACTCTCACACAACTTATCGAGAACTCTCACACAACTCGTCGAGAGCTCTCACACAACTCGTCGAGAACTCTAACACAACTCGTCGAGAACTCTCACACAACTTGTCGAGAGCTCTCACACAACTTGCCGAGAATTATCACACAACTTGTCGAGAACTCTCACACAAGTCGTCGAGAACTCTCACACAACTCGTCGAGAACTCTCACACAACTCGTCGAGAACTCTCACACAACTCGTCGAGAATTATCACACAACTCATCGAGAACTATCACACAATTCGACGAGAACTCTCACACAACTCGTGGAGAACTCTCACACAACTCTTCGAGAACTCTCACACAACTCGTCGAGAACTCTCACACAACTCGTCGAGAACTATCACACAATTCGTCGAGAACTATCACACAACTCGTCGAGAACTCTCACACAACTCGTCGAGAACTATCACACAATTCGTCGAGAACTCTCACACAACTCGCCGAGAACTCTCACACAACTCATCGAGAACTCTCACACAACTCGCCGAGAAATCTCACACAACTCGTCGAGAACTATCACACAATTCGTCGAGAACTATCACACAACTCGTCGAGAACTCTCACACAACTCGTCGAGAACTCTCACACAACTCGTCGAGAACTCTCACACAACTCGTCGAGAACTATCACACAACTCGTCGAGAACTCTCACACAACTCGTCGAGAACTCTCACACAATTCGTCGAGAACTCTCACACAACTCGTCGAGAATTATCACACAACTCATCGAGAACTATCACACAATTCGACGAGAACTCTCACACAACTCGTCGAGAACTATCACACAATTCGTCGAGAATTATCACACAACTCATCGAAAACTATCACACAATTCGACGAGAACTCTCACACTACTCGTCGAGAACTCTCACACAACTCTTCGAGAACTCTCACACAACTCGTCGAGAACTCTCACACAACTCGCCGAGAACTCTCACACAACTCGTCGAGAACTCTCACACAACTCGCCTAGAACTCTCACACAACTCGTCGAGAACTCTCACACAACTCGTCGAGAACTCTCACACAACTCGCCGAGAAATCTCACACAACTCGTCGAGAACAATCACACAATTCGTCGAGAACTATCACACAATTCGTCGATAACTCTCACACAACTCGTCGAGAACTCTCACACAACTCGACGAGAACTCTCACACAACTCGTCGAGAACTCTCACACAACTCATCGAGAACTCTCACACAACTCGTCGAGAACTCTCACACAACTCGTCGAGAACTATCACACAACTCGTCGAGAACTCTCACACAACTCGTCGAGAACTCTCACACAATTCGTCGAGAACTCTCACACAACTCGTCGAGAATTATCACACAACTCATCGAGAACTATCACACAATTCGACGAGAACTCTCACACAACTCGTCGAGAACTATCACACAATTCGTCGAGAATTATCACACAACTCATCGAAAACTATCACACAATTCGACGAGAACTCTCACACTACTCGTCGAGAACTCTCACACAACTCTTCGAGAACTCTCACACAACTCGTCGAGAACTCTCACACAACTCGCCGAGAACTCTCACACAACTCGTCGAGAACTCTCACACAACTCGCCTAGAACTCTCACACAATTCGTCGAGAATTATCACACAACTCATCGAAAACTATCACACAATTCGACGAGAACTCTCACACTACTCGTCGAGAACTCTCACACAACTCTTCGAGAACTCTCACACAACTCGTCGAGAACTCTCACACAACTCGCCGAGAACTCTCACACAACTCGTCGAGAACTCTCACACAACTCGCCTAGAACTCTCACACAACTCGTCGAGAACTCTCACACAACTCGTCGAGAACTCTCACACAACTCGCCGAGAAATCTCACACAACTCGTCGAGAACAATCACACAATTCGTCGAGAACTATCACACAATTCGTCGATAACTCTCACACAACTCGTCGAGAACTCTCACACAACTCGACGAGAACTCTCACACAACTCGTCGAGAACTCTCACACAACTCATCGAGAACTCTCACACAACTCGTCGAGAACTCTCACACAACTCTTCGAGAACTCTCACACAACTCGTCGAGAACTCTCACACAACTCGCCTAGAACTCTCACACAACTCGTCGAGAACTCTCACACAACTCGCCTAGAACTCTCACACAACTCGTCGAGAACTCTCACACAACTCGTCGAGAACTCTCACACAACTCGTCGAGAGCTCTCACACAACTCGTCGAGAACACTCACACAACTTGTCGAGAACTCTCACACAGCTCGTCGAGAGCTCTCACACAACTCGTCGAGAACTCTCACACAACTCGTCGAGAACTCTCACACAACTTGTCGAGAGCTCTCACACATATTGCCGAGAATTATCACACAACTTGTCGAGAACTCTCATACAACTCGTCGAGAACTATCACACAACTCGTCAAGAACTCTCACACAACTCGTCGAGAACTCTCACACAACTCGTCGAGAACTCTCACACAACTCGTCGAGAAATATCACACAACTCATCGAGAACTATCACACAATTCGACGAGAACTCTCACACAACTCGTGGAGAACTCTCACACAACTCGTCAAGAGCTCTCACACAACTCGTCGAGAACTCTCACACAACTTGTCGAGAACTCTCATACAGCTCGTCGAGACCTCTCACACAACTCGTCGAGAACTCTCACACAACTCGTCGAGAACTCTCACACAACTTGTCGAGAGCTCTCACACAACTCACCTACATCTCTCACACAACTCGTCGAGAACTATCACACAATTCGTCGAGAACTCTCACACAACTCGTCGTGAACTATCACACAATTCGTCGAGAACTCTCACACAACTCGTCGAGAACTCTCACACAACTCGTCGAGAACTCTCACACAACTCATCGAGAACTCTCACACAACTCGTCGAGAACTCTCACACAACTCGTCGAGAACTCTCACACAACTCGCCTAGAACTCTCACACAACTCGTCGAGAACTCTCAAACAACTCGTCTAGAACTCTCACACAACTCGCCTAGAACTCTCACACAACTCGTCGAGAACTCTCACACAACTCGCCTAGAACTCTCACACAACTCGCCGAGAGCTCTCACACAACTCGTCGAGAACTATCACACAATTCGTCGAGAACTATCACACAATTCGTCGAGAACTCTCACACAACTCGTCGAGAACTCTCACACAACTCGTCGAGAACTCTCACACAACTCGTCGAGAACTCTCACACAACTCGTCGAGAACTCTCACACAACTCGCCTAGAACTCTCACACAACTCGTCGAGAACTCTCACACAACTCACCTACAACTCTCACACAACTCGCCGAGAACTCTCACACAACTCGTCGAGAACTCACACACAACTCGTCGAGAACTCTCACACAACTCGTCGAGAACTCTCACACAACTCGTCGAGAACTCATCACACAATTCGTCGAGAACTATCACACAATTCGTCGAGAACTCTCTCACAACTCGTCGAGAACTCTCACACAACTCGTCGAGAACTCCTCACACAACTCGTCGAGAACTCTCACACAACTCGTCGAGAACTCTCACACAACTCGTCGAGAAACGAGACCTTCACACGAGAACTCTCACAACTCATCGAGAACTCATCTCACACAACTCGTCGAGAACTCTCACACAACTCGAACTATCACACAACCTAGAACTCTCACACAACTCGTCGAGAACTCTCACACAACTCACCTAGAACTCTCACACAACTCGTCGAGAACTCTCACACAACTCGTCGAGAACTCTCACACAACTCGTCGAGAACTCTCACACAACTTGTCGAGAGCTCTCACACAACTTGCCGAGAACTATTACACAACTTGTCGAGAACTCTCACACAACTCGTTGAGAACTCTCACACAACTTGTCGAGAACTCTCACACAACTCGTCGAGAACTCTCACACAACTCGTCGAGAACTCTCACACAACTTGTCGAGAACTCTCACACAACTCGCCTAGAACTCTTACATTCATATCAAATTATTCCCATGGGCATTAAATCATACAAATAGTTAAATAAATTCAATTGCCTAAATTAAAAATGTGAGCGCCAAATTGTTTGAATGGAATGACAAAATCTAAACATTAAAATATTAAAGACTTTATATGTCATTCAAAACTCTGTTCGATGTTAATATTAGTTAATACATATTGGTGATGAACTTCTTTTCGTCAATTTTTTATATGATATTAGATTAAGGAATTTGAAAAAAACTTTTGAGTATATTTTTATAGAAGTATTCAAAACAGTTTTTTTTTATTTCATTTCAAAATCGCACAGCCAATATATTTGACTTCGCACACATGCTTCAGAAAATTTGGACGAGACATCCACTGACCCATCGACAGACACACTGACTAAACCTTCGGCCGAATCACTAACAGACAATATTGATTGTCACATCGAATGACACATGATG
>JAGDYQ010000460.1:0-77500 GCA_021962125.1 Bulinus truncatus
ACCGTTCCTGAGAAAAGGACAAGAGCGCAATTGGGTGATTATTTAATCAACGTGAGCGTTGTGATACTGTATACAACTCTCACTCAGCCACACGGCCCTGTATAAGACACTTGCCCACTGCCCAGCGTCCTGCTAACTACGCCAATGACCACAGCATCATGTAACCACATATCTCAAAGAGGGCTACGCAGTAATTCACTTCATACTAATACTTATTCAGTAGCGTAGGCATGATACGGCGGGGTTGTGCGGCTGCACAGGGCGCTGAACTAGGAATGGGCGCCGAACTAGGAAGAGCGCTGTTGAATGTATTTTTGCACTTTTCAGATTGGGTGGATGGGTGCTAAAAATGTAACTCACACAGAACTCCCCACAGTAGCCAGCTACGGCTTTGACCTTGTCGATAACCTATTTCAGTCCATCCGAAAGATCTTCTTTGCTGTGTTTGATACCTTATGACTAGATCTCTAAAGACTCGGACTCTTTTTTTTTCTTTTCGATACTAGACAGTCGCTGTATTCGATCCTGTGTGTGTGTGTGTCAATGTTAGTTCTGGCTGACGTCATAGCTGGGGGGGGGGGAGGGAGAGGCGAGGGGAGCTCCAGCGTACACCATATCATTTTTTTAGCAGCTTATGAATGTAATTACCAAGAACAAATAATCGATGCCATTCCATTTAGTATAGAACTAACTACTCGTTCAAACATTGATTTTAAGAAAGAGACTAGTGAAGACGAGAGTATACGTTATGAGAATGTGAACCAATGGATGGAGGGATATAGTAGGCGGGAATGTTGAAAGAACAGTTTTAATACAAGAATGTGAAATTATTCGGGTCAATGGAATTGGTCGAAAGAAACTTAAGTTGACTAATGGGAAAGCTTTAAGTTCCGGTTTGAACATTAAACTTTTCTAGGTTTCTACAGCTTTCTTTCACTCCCTTGATCATTTTTACTTAATATTTCTGTTTCTCATTTCCAATTTTCATTAATAACAATCATAAAATCAATACAGTTTGCATGATTGTTGTTCTCGTATGTTAATGAACAAGGAATAATTTTTTTTTAGTTTCAATGTTCGTCAGCTACTGTCAATAATAAAGTATTTCGTCGAATATGTTCTTAAATCCATATTTGTTAAATATGTTTACATTTATTTAATTTACGCGTATATACGTATGTCAATTATGTAGAAATTGTCATCTTGACCAATCAAGAGCAGGGGCGGACTTAGGTTGTTTGAGGCCCCGGGGCTCAGAAGAAAATGTTGGACCCCTTAAACAAAAGCCATGTAAAATAAAAGGGTTCAAATGTGGACTCTGTGTGACCCCTCCATATATCTAACAGTAAAGCAGGACTTGCGTTAACCCAGCTGGACCTAGAGGTCCCATACGGGCCTCGCGCTGAATAAGGGGCCGAGCGAATTTGGTCGTCTGCTTTGGGGATTGGCACCTATTTATATAAAAAAAATAACCTATTGAAACTTAGGATGTCAATGGACCCACACGTCGCAATATGCCGTTTACGTCATTCTGTATTTTATTACACGGTATACGATTTACACAATACCCAGGTCTCCAAATACTGACAGTGTAATCAATATATTCCTTTCATTACATGTAGGTAAATACAGCTGGGTTGGACTACCCGTTGTCCCAGCAAGATATAGCTCGAGGCACACAAACAAGGCGATTCAATAAAATATCGACATTTGCGATACCTGGATACTCGAACAAAGGTGTTCCCTACAGGAGTCGTGTATGTCGAATCTCCAGGTCGGAAGTAGTCATTTTTACTACATAAACAGCTCCTATTTCGATCTCAATTTTTTATAATTTCTTACGTCGTGCAAGGAGATGATGTGATTTTTCTTTTTTTTTTCATGCAATTTCGATAACCGCTTTATTTATACAGTCAATTTTTTTTTTTTGCTATTACCTGAATGGAAGTATCAATAAATTCGATCGTGAACGATACATCAATTATCGCATAATCGATTACATAAGTAAAGATCTATCTATTGCTGTGTATTGCCAGTGATCAATATCGATAATGCCTTCATCTATTTTTAGTCATTGTTGCAGTTAGTTGATAGCGTTGTTTTACTTTTGAAATAATTTCTCTTTTGTCTGAAATAGTGCGAAAAACATAAAGAGAGCAAACAACATAAAGAGAGCCAATATCATAAAGAGCTCCAATATCATAAAGAGAGGGTATAACATTAAGCAAATAACACAAAAGATCGTGAATAACATAAATAGACAAAAAAAAACATAAAGAGAACGAATAACATACATAGTGGGTAAAAAGAATAACGATGGCGAATAACATAAAGAGGGCGAAAGATATAAAGAGAGCGAGGGACATTATAAAGAGCGAGATGTTCACGGACGCGCGAGATGTAGAGACACATTTTGGATAAAATCGCGTGTTATTAAAACACACTTTTTTTTTTTACTTTTCCAGATAATTCTTATATGCGATAAGTAATGACGTCAATAAATCATAACTTGACCCCGATTTCTACCAATATAGTGGCACTGTGGGTGAAGTCAGTGCCATGTAGGGAGCGACCGATATGCCTTTTTACCGATAGTCCGATACCGATATTTTCCCCAAGCATTTTTACCGATACCGATACCGATATTTTCTTTTTAGGGGCTGTCCATTATTTATGTCAACAAATTTTTGGCGATTTTTACCTCCCCCCCCCCCTGTCAACAACTTGTCAAACTTCCAGAGACCCCCCTATAAAATTACGTCAACATTTGATTACCCCCCCTAAAAAAGGTGGCTTCCAAAATGTTTATGTGGCAAAATTAGTAGGAATATAGTTAGTTTAATTAAAATACTGAATGTTAAGCGAGTGTGTAACACAAAACTACAAACGCTGCTTAATTTTCCTATTTATTAAGTAATTATATTCAATTTAAAAAAGTTACATTGTTGACGTCAACTTTTCTTGACCTCTCCCCCTCCCCCTTGTCAACAATTGTCAAAAATTTTCTGACCCCCCTCCCCCCTATTTTGTTGACGTAATTAATGGACAGCCCCTTAAGCAACAACAATGCCAAACACGTGTTATTATCGTGCTATATGACGTATTTCAAGCCAAGTTCACATATTTTGTAACACCCTCCCCCCCAGATACCGATATTTTTTTTAATAAACAACAATGCCAAACAACAATGCCAAACACGTGTCTCTCTCATGCTACAGCTAATGACGTATGTCAACCCATGCTTACCCCTTCCCTGTCATATTTCGAGACACTACGCCCACACGTAAGTCTTGTTCCCCCCCCCCCCCCAACTTCCCATCCCAACAAAAAATACACACAGGTCATACATTAGAATTAAGAAATGCCAACCCTATTGTTTCAAGGTCATATCTCTGAGGAAGACGTGACAATTTCTGTGTACGGGTTTTTTTTTTCCTTTTTTATATCTTGTCTGATCTGGTTATAGAATTGGGTTATTTACTGATTTTTTTTGTATCGGCAGCCAAAAAAACGGCCGGTCCGACAGTTAACCCATAGTGCCAATATCGGTTCGACTATCGGTCGCTCCCTACAACAATCGGCCGATCCGATATTAATCGATAGTGCCAATATCGGTCCGATACCGATAGCGATCCGATTATCGGTCGCTCCCTAGTGCCATGTTTAAAAAAAGGGATACAAAAATCTCATTGTTTTTGCTGGACAAGAGAACTCCGTCGTTTTAAAAACAGAGTTATCGTTTCAAAAACACAGTTATCGTTAAAAAAAAACCTAGCGTTTTAAAAACACAGTTCTCGGTGCGTCTGTCCAATATCACGGTTATAAATATGCATCTATTGAAGTTCTGGGGGGGTCTCTTCTTTCTTGAAGATCCAGAATGTGGACAAAAATGACTCCTCTCTGTCAACTCTCAGCTAAGTTATTGCTTTTTAAATCTATCACTTGCGTCAAAGGTCATTTTTTTTCTTTTTTTAATATTATTTTTTTTTTTTCAAAAAGCTCTTCCTTGTCAGGAAGCAAACATATATATATATATATATATATATATATATATATATATATATATATATATATATGTACACAGGAAGTGTTTATTAATAATCATTATTCATATTGAACAAGGCAAGGCGTCTGTGATGATAGTTTCAGTTCCGGGTTTCACAACATCCGAGCTTGTTCAATGTGTCCAGAGTTTCAGAATAAGATAAAAAATCTTGTAAAAGGTAATGTGTGTGTATGTGTGTGCGTGTGCGTGTGAGTGTGTGTGTGTGTGTGTAGAAAAATAAAAAAACACTGTTTTTTTATTATGACCTTGATTGACCAAATATGGAAGTGGTGACCAAACTCGGCCCTTAAGTCGTTCTCACCGACCCTGGTGTCGTATGTGATGGCACAGATAAATTACAATTAAAAAGGTTTGTATATTTTTAAATATGTACTAGCGGTACACTGCAAAAACCTTTTGCGAAGAGTTAAACCCCCTTAGGCTTGATCGGTAGGCTAGGTTATTTTTTTTTTTGGTTTCGGGCAGATCCGATTTTTTTTTATGATTGTATTTTAAACTGGAATACTGTTGCATTAATTCTTTACTTTCGGTTTAACACAGAACCCAAATCGCTATTATTTCATTAGATTATACTCAATGAGATATAGAAAACGATAGGCATATCAGGGTTGCTGGATTGATGTTGTTGTTGTTTTTCAAACTAAAAGAATTGATACACGAAGATAAACACGTCAGTGTGATTTCGATTTATGCTTTTGTTTTTGTCAATAGAATATTTTGTTATAACAATCATAGATCAATGAAAAGGGATGGGGGGGGTGTTATATGGCAGCGGTGGCGAGTGAATGGGTGTCACTGTTGATTGGCGTTCATACCGTAACAGCTGGTCTATGGGGGGCCAATGCCTAGTATGTTAATTAAATTTTAAGCATATGTCAGGTATGGCATACATATAGGCGAGCAGACAGTGTTAATATATGAGAAATAAATAATAAATAAGCAGACAAAAATACAGAAAATTAGATAGATGGATAGATAGATGGAAAGATATATACATGATTGGCTGGAACAGATAGTTATTTAGCTGTGAGATAGTTATATAGCTGTGAGATAGTTATATAGCTGTGAGATAGATATTTAGCTGTGAGATACTTATATAGTTGTGAGATAGTTATATAGCTGTGAGATAGTTATATAGCTGTGAGATAGTTATTTAGCAGTGAGATAGTTATATAGCTGTGGGATAGTTATATAGCTGCGAGATAGTTATTTAGCTGTGAGAACGTTATATAGCTGTGAGAAAATTATATAGCTCTGAGATAGTTATATAGTTGTGAGATACTTATATAGCTGTGAGATAGTTATGTAGCTGTGAGATAGTTATATAGCTGTGAGATAGTTATATATCTGTGAGATAGTTATATAGCTGTGAGAAAGTTATTTAGCTGTGAGATAGTTATTTAGCTGTGAGATAGTTATATAGCTGTGAGATAGTTATTTAGCTGTGAGATAGTCATATAGCTGTGAGATAGTTATTTAGCTGTGATAGTTATTTAGCGGTGAGATAGTTATTTAGCTGTGAGATAGTTATTTAGCTGTGAGATAGTTATTTAGCTGTGAGATAGTTATATAGCTGTGAAATAGTTATTTAGCTGTGAGATAGTTATTTAGCTGTGAGATAGTTATATAGCTGTGAGATAGTTATTTAGCAGTGAGATAGTTATATAGCTGTGAGATAGTTATATAGCTGTGAGATAGTTATTTAGCTGTGAGAACGTTATATAGCTGTGAGATAGTTATATAGCTGTGAGATAGTTATATAGTTGTGAGATAGTTATATAGCTGTGAGATAGTTATGTAGCTGTGAGATAGTTATATAGCTGTGAGATTGTTATATAGCTGTGAGATAGTTATTTAGCTGTGAGATAGTTATTTAGCTGTGAGATAGTTATATAGCTGTGAGATAGTTATTTAGCTGTGAGATAGTTATATAGCTGTGAGATAGTTATTTAGCTGTGAGATAGTTATTTAGCTGTGAGATAGTTATATAGCTGTGAGATAGTTATATAGCTGTGAGATAGTTATTTAGCTGTGAGATAGTTATTTAGCTGTGAGATAGTTATTTAGCTGTGAGATAGTTATATAGCTGTGAAATAGTTATTTAGCTGTGAGATAGTTATATAGCTGTGAGATAGTTATTTAGCTGTGATAGTTATTTAGCTGTGAGATAGTTATATAGCTGTGAGATAGTTATTTAGCTGTGAGATAGTTATATAGCTGTGAGATAGTTATTTAGCTGTGAGATAGTTATATAGCTGTGAGATAGTTATATAGCTGTGAGATAGTTATTTAGCTGTGATAGTTATTTAGCTGTGAGATAGTTATTTAGCTGTGAGATAGTTATTTAGCTGTGAGATAGTTATTTAGCTGTGAGATAGTTATATAGCTGTGAGATAGTTATATAGCTGTGAAATAGTTATTTAGCTGTGAGATAGTTATTTAGCTGTGAGATAGTTATATAGCTGTGAGATAGTTATTTAGCAGTGAGATAGTTATATAGCTGTGAGATAGTTATATAGCTGTGAGATAGTTATTTAGCTGTGAGATAGTTATATAGTTGTGAGATAGTTATATAGCTGTGAGATAGTTATATAGTTGTGAGATAGTTATATAGCTGTGAGATAGTTATATAGTTGTGAGATAGTTATATAGCTGTGAGATAGTTATGTAGCTGTGAGATAGTTATATAGCTCTGAGATAGTTATTTAGCTGTGAGATTGTTATTTAGCTGTGAGATAGTTATATAGCTGTGAGATAGTTATTTAGCTGTGAGATAGTTATATAGCTGTGAGATAGTTATTTAGCTGTGAGATAGTTATTTAGCTGTGAGATAGTTATTTAGCTGTGAGATACTTATATAGTTGTGAGATAGTTATATAGCTGTGAGATAGTTATTTAGCAGTGAGATAGTTATATAGCTGTGAGATAGTTATATAGCTGTGAGATAGTTATTTAGCTGTGAGATAGTTATTTAGCTGTGAGATAGTTATGTAGCTGTGAGATAGTTATATAGCTGTGAGATAGTTATTTAGCTGTGAGATACTTATATAGTTGTGAGATAGTTATATAGCTGTGAGATAGTTATATAGCTGTGAGATAGTTATATAGCTGTGAGATAGTTATATAGCTGTGAGATAGTTATTTAGCTGTGAGATAGTTATATAGCTGTAAGATAGTTATTTAGCTGTGAGATAGTTATATAGCTGTGAGATAGTTATTTAGCTGTGATAGTTATTTAGCTGTGAGATAGTTATTTAGCTGTGAGATAGTTATTTAGCTGTGAGATAGTTATTTAGCTGTGAGATAGTTATATAGCTGTGAAATAGCTATTTAGCTGTGAGATAGTTATTTAGCTGTGAGATAGTTATTTAGCTGTGATAGTTATTTAGCTGTGAGATAGATATTTAGCTGTGAGATAGTTATTTAGCTGTGAGATAGTTATATAGCTGTGAGATAGTTATATAGCTGTGAAAAAGTTATTTAGCTGTGAGATAGTTATTTAGCTGTGAGATAGTTATATAGCTGTGAGAGAGTTATTTAGCAGTGAGATAGTTATATAGCTGTGAGATAGTTATATAGCTGTGAGATAGTTATTTAGCTGTGAGATAGTTATTTAGCTGTGAGATAGTTATATAGCTGAGATAGTTATATAGTTGTGAGATAGTTATATAGCTTTAAGATAGTTATATAGTTGTGAGATAGTTATATAGCTGTGAGATAGTTATATAGCTGTGAGATAGTTATGTAGCTGTGAGATAGTTATTTAGCTGTGAGATAGTTATTTAGCTGTGAGATAGTTATTTAGCTGTGAGATAGTTATGTAGCTGTGAAATAGTTATATAGCTCTGAGATAGTTATTTAGCTGTGAGATTGTTATTTAGCTGTGAGATAGTTATATAGCTGTGAGATAGTTATTTAGCAGTGAGATAGTTATATAGCTGTGAGATAGTTATATAGCTGTGAGATAGTTATATAATTGTGAGATAGTTATTTAGCTGTGAGATAGTTATTTAGCTGTGAGATAGTTATTTAGCTGTGAGATAGTTATTTAGCTGTGAGATAGTTATGTAGCTGTGAGATAGTTATATAGCTGTGAGATAGTTATTTAGCTGTGAGATACTTATATAGTTGTGAGATAGTTATATAGCTGTGAGATAGTTATTTAGCAGTGAGATAGTTATATAGCTGTGAGATAGTTATATAGCTGTGAGATAGTTATTTAGCTGTGAGAACGTTATATAGCTGTGAGATAATTATATAGCTCTGAGATAGTTATATAGTTGTGAGATACTTATATAGCTGTGAGATAGTTATGTAGCTGTGAAATAGTTATATAGCTGTGAGATAGTTATATAGCTGTGAGATAGTTATATAGCTGTGAGATAGTTATTTAGCTGTGAGATAGTTATTTAGCTGTGAGATAGTTATTTAGCTGTGAGATAGTTATTTAGCTGTGAGATAGTTATATAGCTGTGAGATAGTTATATAGCTGTGAAATAGTTATTTAGCTGTGAGATAGTTATTTAGCTGTGAGATAGTTATATAGCTGTGAGATAGTTATTTAGCAGTGAGATAGTTATATAGCTGTGAGATAGTTATATAGCTGTGAGATAGTTATTTAGCCGTGAGAACGTTATATAGCTGTGAGATAGTTATATAGCTGTGAGATAGTTATATAGTTGTGAGATAGTTATATAGCTGTGAGATAGTTATATAGTTGTGAGATAGTTATATAGCTGTGAGATAGTTATGTAGCTGTGAGATAGTTATATAGCTCTGAGATAGTTATTTAGCTGTGAGATAGTTATTTAGCTGTGAGATAGTTATATAGCTGTGAGATAGTTATATAGTTGTGAAATACTTATATAGCTGTGAGATAGTTATGTAGCTGTGAAATAGTTATATAGCTGTGAGATAGTTATTTAGCTGTGAGAACGTTATATAGCTGTGAGATAATTATATAGCTCTGAGATAGTTATATAGTTGTGAGATACTTATATAGCTGTGAGATAGTTATGTAGCTGTGAAATAGTTATATAGCTGTGAGATAGTTATATAGCTGTGAGATAGTTATATAGCTGTGAGATAGTTATATAGCTGTGAGATAGTTATTTAGCTGTGAGATAGTTATTTAGCTGTGAGATAGTTATTTAGCTGTGAGATAGTTATATAGCTGTGAGATAGTTATTTAGCTGTGAGATAGTTATATAGCTGTGAGATAGTTATTTAGCTGTGATAGTTATTTAGCTGTGAGATAGTTATTTAGCTGTGAGATAGTTATTTAGCTGTGAGATAGTTATATAGCTGTGAGATAGTTATATAGCTGTGAAATAGTTATTTAGCTGTGAGATAGTTATTTAGCTGTGAGATAGTTATTTAGCTGTGATAGTTATTTAGCTGTGAGATAGTTATTTAGCTGTGAGATAGTTGTTTAGCTGTGAGATAGTTATATAGCTGTGAGATAGTTATATAGCTGTGAAATAGTTATTTAGCTGTGAGATAGTTATTTAGCTGTGAGATAGTTATATAGCTGTGAGATAGTTATTTAGCAGTGAGATAGTTATATAGCTGTGAGATAGTTATATAGCTGTGAGATAGTTATTTAGCTGTGAGAACGTTATATAGCTGTGAGATAGTTATATAGCAGTGAGATAGTTATATAGTTGTGAGAACGTTATATAGCTGTGAGATAGTTATATAGCTGTGAGATAGTTATATAGTTGTGAGATAGTTATATAGTTGTGAGATAGTTATATAGCTGTGAGATAGTTATGTAGCTGTGAGATAGTTATATAGCTGTGAGATAGTTATTTAGCTGTGAGATAGTTATATAGCTGTGAGATAGTTATTTAGCTGTGAGATAGTTATTTAGCTGTGAGATAGTTATTTAGCTGTGAGATAGTTATTTAGCTGTGAGATAGTTATGTAGCTGTGAGATAGTTATATAGCTGTGAGATAGTTATTTAGCTGTGAGATACTTATATAGTTGTGAGGTAGTTATATAGCTGTGAGATAGTTATTTAGCAGTGAGATAGTTATATAGCTGTGAGATAGTTATATAGCTTTGAGATAGTTATTTAGCTGTGAGAACGTTATATAGCTGTGAGATAATTATATAGCTCTGAGATAGTTATATAGTTGTGAGATACTTATATAGCTGTGAGATAGTTATGTAGCTGTGAAATAGTTATATAGCTGTGAGATAGTTATATAGCTGTGAGATAGTTCTTTAGCTGTGAGATAGTTATTTAGCTGTGAGATAGTTATTTAGCTGTGAGATAGTTATATAGCTGTGAGATAGTTATATAGCTGTGAAATAGTTATTTAGCTGTGAGATAGTTATTTAGCTGTGAGATAGTTATTTAGCTGTGATAGTTATTTAGCTGTGAGATAGTTATTTAGCTGTGAGATAGTTATATAGCTGTGAAATAGTTATTTAGCTGTGAGATAGTTATTTAGCTGTGAGATAGTTATATAGCTGTGAGATAGTTATTTAGCAGTGAGATAGTTATATAGCTGTGAGATAGTTATATAGCTGTGAGGTATTTATTTAGCTGTGAGAACGTTATATAACTGTGAGATAGTTATATAGCTGTGAGATAGTTATATAGTTGTGAGATAGTTATATAGCTGTGAGATAGTTATATAGTTGTGAGATAGTTATATAGCTGTGAGATAGTTATGTAGCTGTGAGATAGTTATATAGCTCTGAGATAGCTATTTAGCTGTGAGATTGTTATTTAGCTGTGAGATAGTTATATAGCTGTGAGATAGTTATTTAGCTGTGAGATAGTTATTTAGCTGTGAGATAGTTATATAGCTGTGAAATAGTTATATAGCTGTGAAATAGTTATTTAGCTGTGAGATAGTTATTTAGCTGTGAGATAGTTATTTAGCTGTGATAGTTATTTAGCTGTGAGATAGTTATTTAGCTGTGAGATAGTTATTTAGCTGTGAGATAGTTATATAGCTGTGAGATAGTTATATAGCTGTGAAATAGTTATTTAGCTGTGAGATAGTTATTTAGCTGTGAGATAGTTATATAGCTGTGAGATAGTTATTTAGCAGTGAGATAGTTATATAGCTGTGAGATAGTTATATAGCTGTGAGATAGTTATTTAGCTGTGAGAACGTTATATAGCTGTGAGATAGTTATATAGCTGTGAGATAGTTATATAGTTGTGAGATAGTTATATAGCTGTGAGATAGTTATATAGTTGTGAGATAGTTATATAGCTGTGAGATAGTTATGTAGCTGTGAGATAGTTATATAGCTGTGAAATAGTTATTTAGCTGTGAGATAGTTATTTAGCTGTGAGATAGTTATTTAGCTGTGATAGTTATTTAGCTGTGAGATAGTTATTTAGCTGTGAGATAGTTATTTAGCTGTGAGATAGTTATATAGCTGTGAGATAGTTATATAGCTGTGAAATAGTTATTTAGCTGTGAGATAGTTATTTAGCTGTGAGATAGTTATATAGCTGTGAGATAGTTATTTAGCAGTGAGATAGTTATATAGCTGTGAGATAGTTATATAGCTGTGAGATAGTTATTTAGCTGTGAGAACGTTATATAGCTGTGAGATAGTTATATAGCTGTGAGATAGTTATATAGTTGTGAGATAGTTATATAGCTGTGAGATAGTTATATAGTTGTGAGATAGTTATATAGCTGTGAGATAGTTATGTAGCTGTGAGATAGTTATATAGCTCTGAGATAGTTATTTAGCTGTGAGATTGTTATTTAGCTGTGAGATAGTTATATAGCTGTGAGATAGTTATTTAGCTGTGAGATAGTTATATAGCTGTCAGATAGTTATTTAGCTGTGAGATAGTTATTTAGCTGTGAGATAGTTATTTAGCTGTGAGATAGTTATATAGCTGTGAGATAGTTATTTAGCAGTGAGATAGTTATATAGCTGTGAGATAGTTATATAGCTGTGAGATAGTTATTTAGCTGTGAGAACGTTATATAGCTGTGAGATAGTTATATAGCAGTGAGATAGTTATATAGTTGTGAGAACGTTATATAGCTGTGAGATAGTTATATAGCTGTGAGATAGTTATATAGTTGTGAGATAGTTATATAGTTGTGAGATAGTTATATAGCTGTGAGATAGTTATGTAGCTGTGAGATAGTTATATAGCTGTGAGATAGTTATTTAGCTGTGAGATAGTTATATAGCTGTGAGATAGTTATTTAGCTGTGAGATAGTTATTTAGCTGTGAGATAGTTATTTAGCTGTGAGATAGTTATTTAGCTGTGAGATAGTTATGTAGCTGTGAGATAGTTATATAGCTGTGAGATAGTTATTTAGCTGTGAGATACTTATATAGTTGTGAGGTAGTTATATAGCTGTGAGATAGTTATTTAGCAGTGAGATAGTTATATAGCTGTGAGATAGTTATATAGCTTTGAGATAGTTATTTAGCTGTGATAACGTTATATAGCTGTGAGATAATTATATAGCTCTGAGATAGTTATATAGTTGTGAGATACTTATATAGCTGTGAGATAGTTATGTAGCTGTGAAATAGTTATATAGCTGTGAGATAGTTATATAGCTGTGAGATAGTTCTTTAGCTGTGAGATAGTTATTTAGCTGTGAGATAGTTATTTAGCTGTGAGATAGTTATATAGCTGTGAGATAGTTATATAGCTGTGAAATAGTTATTTAGCTGTGAGATAGTTATTTAGCTGTGAGATAGTTATTTAGCTGTGATAGTTATTTAGCTGTGAGATAGTTATTTAGCTGTGAGATAGTTATATAGCTGTGAAATAGTTATTTAGCTGTGAGATAGTTATTTAGCTGTGAGATAGATATATAGCTGTGAGATAGTTATTTAGCAGTGAGATAGTTATATAGCTGTGAGATAGTTATATAGCTGTGAGGTATTTATTTAGCTGTGAGAACGTTATATAGCTGTGAGATAGTTATATAGCTGTGAGATAGTTATATAGTTGTGAGATAGTTATATAGCTGTGAGATAGTTATATAGTTGTGAGATAGTTATATAGCTGTGAGATAGTTATGTAGCTGTGAGATAGTTATATAGCTCTGAGATAGCTATTTAGCTGTGAGATTGTTATTTAGCTGTGAGATAGTTATATAGCTGTGAGATAGTTATTTAGCTGTGAGATAGTTATTTAGCTGTGAGATAGTTATATAGCTGTGAGATAGTTATATAGCTGTGAGATAGTTATTTAGCTGTGAGATAGTTATTTAGCTGTGAGATAGTTATTTAGCTGTGAGATAGTTATTTAGCTGTGAGATAGTTATTTAGCTGTGAGATAGTTATTTAGCTGTGAGATAGTTATATAGCTGTGAGATAGTTATATAGCTGTGAAATAGTTATTTAGCTGTGAGATAGTTATTTAGCTGTGAGATAGTTATATAGCTGTGAGATAGTTATTTAGCAGTGAGATAGTTATATGGCTGTGAGATAGTTATATAGCTGTGAGATAGTTATTTAGCTGTGAGAACGTTATATAGCTGTGAGATAGTTATATAGCTGTGAGATAGTTATATAGCTGTGAGATAGTTATATAGCTGTGAGATAGTTATATAGTTGTGAGATAGTTATATAGCTGTGAGATAGTTATGTAGCTGTGAGATAGTTATATAGCTCTGAGATAGTTATTTAGCTGTGAGATTGTTATTTAGCTGTGAGATAGTTATATAGCTGTGAGATAGTTATTTAGCTGTGAGATAGTTATATAGCTGTCAGATAGTTATTTAGCTGTGAGATAGTTATTTAGCTGTGAGATAGTTATTTAGCTGTGAGATAGTTATTTAGCTGTGAGATAGTTATTTAGCTGTGAGATAGTTATGTAGCTGTGAGATAGTTATATAGCTGTGAGATAGTTATTTAGCTGTGAGATACTTATATAGTTGTGAGATAGTTATATAGCTGTGAGATAGTTATTTAGCAGTGAGATAGTTATATAGCTGTGAGATAGTTATATAGCTGTGAGATAGTTATTTAGCTGTGAGAACGTTATATAGCTGTGAGATAATTATATAGCTCTGAGATAGTTATATAGTTGTGAGATACTTATATAGCTGTGAGATAGTTATGTAGCTGTGAAATAGTTATTTAGCTGTGAGATAGTTATATAGCTGTGAGATAGTTATATAGCTGTGAGATAGTTATTTAGCTGTGAGATAGTTATTTAGCTGTGAGATAGTTATTTAGCTGTGAGATAGTTATATAGCTGTGAGATAGTTATTTAGCTGTGAGATAGTTATATAGCTGTGAGATAGTTATTTAGCTGTGATAGTTATTTAGCTGTGGGATAGTTATTTAGCTGTGAATTAGTTATTTAGCTGTGAGATAGTTATATAGCTGTGAGATAGTTATATAGCTGTGAAATAGTTATTTAGCTGTGAGATAGTTATGTAGCTGTGAGATAGTTATATAGCTGTGAGATAGTTATTTAGCTGTGAGATACTTATATAGTTGTGAGATAGTTATATAGCTGTGAGATAGTTATTTAGCAGTGAGATAGTTATATAGCTGTGAGATAGTTATATAGCTGTGAGATAGTTATATAGCTGTGAGATAGTTATTTAGCAGTGAGATAGTTATATAGCTGTGAGATAGTTATATAGCTGTGAGATAGTTATTTAGCTGTGAGAACGTTATATAGCTGTGAGATAGTTATATAGCTGTGAGATAGTTATATACTTGTGAGATAGTTATATAGCTGTGAGATAGTTATATAGTTGTGAGATAGTTATTTAGCTGTGAGATAGTTATATAGCTGTGAGATAGTTATTTAGCTGTGAGATAGTTATTTAGCTGTGAGATAGTTATTTAGCTGTGAGATAGTTATATAGCTGTGAGATAGTTATATAGCTGTGAAATAGTTATTTAGCTGTGAGATAGTTTTTTAGCTGTGAGATAGTTATTTAGCTGTGATAGTTATTTAGCTGTGAGATAGTTATTTAGCTGTGAGATAGTTATTTAGCTGTGAGATAGTTATATAGCTGTGAGATAGTTATATAGCTGTGAAATAGTTATTTAGCTGTGAGATAGTTATTTAGCTGTGAGATAGTTATATAGCTGTGAGATAGTTATATAGTTGTGAGATAGTTATATAGCTGTGAGATAGTTATGTAGCTGTGAGATAGTTATATAGCTCTGAGATAGTTATTTAGCTGTGAGATTGTTATTTAGCTGTGAGATAGTTATATAGCTGTGAGATAGTTATTTAGCTGTGAGATAGTTATATAGCTGTCAGATAGTTATTTAGCTGTGAGATAGTTATTTAGCTGTGAGATAGTTATTTAGCTGTGAGATAGTTATTTAGCTGTGAGATAGTTATTTAGCTGTGAGATAGTTATGTAGCTGTGAGATAGTTATTTAGCTGTGAGATAGTTATATAGCTGTGAGATAGTTATATAGCTGTGAAATAGTTATTTAGCTGTGAGATAGTTATTTAGCTGTGAGATAGTTATTTAGCTGTGATAGTTATTTAGCTGTTAGATAGTTATTTAGCTGTGAGATAGTTATTTAGCTGTGAGATAGTTATATAGCTGTGAGATAGTTATATAGCTGTGAAATAGTTATTTAGCTGTGAGATAGTTATATAGCTGTGAAATAGTTATTTAGCTGTGAGATAGTTATTTAGCAGTGAGATAGTTATATAGCTGTGAGATAGTTATATAGCTGTGAGATAGTTATTTAGCTGTGAGAACGTTATATAGCTGTGAGATAGTTATATAGCTGTGAGATAGTTATATAGTTGTGAGATAGTTATATAGCTTTGAGATAGTTATATAGTTGTGAGATAGTTATATAGCTGTGAGATAGTTATGTAGCTGTGAGATAGTTATATATCTCTGAGATAGTTATTTAGCTGTGAGATAGTTATTTAGCTGTGAGATAGTTATTTAGCTGTGAGATAGTTATATAGCTGTGAGATAGTTATATAGCTGTGAAATAGTTATTTAGCTGTGAGATAGTTATTTAGCTGTGAGATAGTTATTTAGCTGTGATAGTTATTTAGCTGTGAGATAGTTATTTAGCTGTGAGATAGTTATATAGCTGTGAAATAGTTATTTAGCTGTGAGATAGTTATTTAGCTGTGAGATAGTTATATAGCTGTGAGATAGTTATTTAGCAGTGAGATAGTTATATAGCTGTGAGATAGTTATATAGCTGTGAGATAGTTATATAGCTGTGAGATAGTTATATAGCTGTGAAATAGTTATTTAGCTGTGAGATAGTTATTTAGCTGTGAGATAGTTATATAGCTGTGAGATAGTTATTTAGCAGTGAGATAGTTATATAGCTGTGAGATAGTTATATAGCTGTGAGATAGTTATTTAGCTGTGAGAACGTTATATAGCTGTGAGATAGTTATATAGCTGTGAGATAGTTATATAGTTGTGAGATAGTTATATAGCTGTGAGATAGTTATATAGTTGTGAGATAGTTATATAGCTGTGAGATAGTTATGTAGCTGTGAGATAGTTATATAGCTCTGAGATAGTTATTTAGCTGTGAGATTGTTATTTAGCTGTGAGATAGTTATATAGCTGTGAGATAGTTATTTAGCTGTGAGATAGTTATATAGCTGTCAGATAGTTATTTAGCTGTGAGATAGTTATTTAGCTGTGAGATAGTTATTTAGCTGTGAGATAGTTATTTAGCTGTGAGATAGTTATTTAGCTGTGAGATAGTTATGTAGCTGTGAGATAGTTATATAGCTGTGAGATAGTTATTTAGCTGTGAGATACTTATATAGTTGTGAGATAGTTATATAGCTGTGAGATAGTTATTTAGCAGTGAGATAGTTATATAGCTGTGAGATAGTTATATAGCTGTGAGATAGTTATTTAGCTGTGAGATAGTTATATAGCTGTGAGATAATTATATAGCTCTGAGATAGTTATATAGTTGTGAGATACTTATATAGCTGTGAGATAGTTATGTAGCTGTGAAATAGTTATTTAGCTGTGAGATAGTTATATAGATGTGAGATAGTTATATAGCTGTGAGATAGTTATTTAGCTGTGAGATAGTTATTTAGCTGTGAGATAGTTATTTAGCTGTGAGATAGTTATATAGCTGTGAGATAGTTATTTAGCTGTGAGATAGTTATATAGCTGTGAGATAGTTATTTAGCTGTGATAGTTATTTAGCTGTGGGATAGTTATTTAGCTGTGAATTAGTTATTTAGCTGTGAGATAGTTATATAGCTGTGAGATAGTTATATAGCTGTGAAATAGTTATTTAGCTGTGAGATAGTTATGTAGCTGTGAGATAGTTATATAGCTGTGAGATAGTTATTTAGCTGTGAGATACTTATATAGTTGTGAGATAGTTATATAGCTGTGAGATAGTTATTTAGCAGTGAGATAGTTATATAGCTGTGAGATAGTTATATAGCTGTGAGATAGTTATATAGCTGTGAGATAGTTATTTAGCAGTGAGATAGTTATATAGCTGTGAGATAGTTATATAGCTGTGAGATAGTTATTTAGCTGTGAGAACGTTATATAGCTGTGAGATAGTTATATAGCTGTGAGGATAGTTATATAGTTGTGAGATAGTTATGGGTAGCTGTGGAGATAGTTATATAGTTGTGAGATAGATACTTATCTGTGAGATAGTTATGTAGCTGTGGAGATAGTTATATAGCTCTGAGATAGTTATTTAGCTGTGAGATAGTTATATAGCTGTGAGATAGTTATTTAGCTGTGAGATAGTTATTTAGCTGTGAGATAGTTATTTAGCTGTGAGATAGTTATATAGCTGTGAGATAGTTATATAGCTGTGAAATAGTTATTTAGCTGTGAGATAGTTATTTAGCTGTGAGATAGTTATTTAGCTGTGATAGTTATTTAGCTGTGAGATAGTTATTTAGCTGTGAGATAGTTATTTAGCTGTGAGATAGTTATATAGCTGTGAGATAGTTATTTAGCTGTGAGATAGTTATATAGCTGTCAGATAGTTATTTAGCTGTGAGATAGTTATTTAGCTGTGAGATAGTTATTTAGCTGTGAGATAGTTATTTAGCTGTGAGATAGTTATTTAGCTGTGAGATAGTTATTTAGCTGTGAGATAGTTATTTAGCTGTGATAGTTATTTAGCTGTGAGATAGTTATTTAGCTGTGAGATAGTTGTTTAGCTGTGAGATAGTTATATAGCTGTGAGATAGTTATATAGCTGTGAAATAGTTATTTAGCTGTGAGATAGTTATTTAGCTGTGAGATAGTTATATAGCTGTGAGATAGTTATTTAGCAGTGAGATAGTTATATAGCTGTGAGATAGTTATATAGCTGTGAGATAGTTATTTAGCTGTGAGAACGTTATATAGCTGTGAGATAGTTATATAGCTGTGAGATAGTTATATAGTTGTGAGAACGTTATATAGCTGTGAGATAGTTATATAGCTGTGAGATAGTTATATAGTTGTGAGATAGTTATATAGTTGTGAGATAGTTATATAGCTGTGAGATAGTTATGTAGCTGTGGATAGTTATTAGCTGTGAGATGATTATTAGCTGTGAGATAGTTATTTAGCTGTGAGATAGTTATGTAGCTGTGAGATAGTTATATAGCTGTGAGATAGTTATATAGCTGTGAGATAGTTATATAGCTGTGAGATAGTTATTTAGCTGTGAGATAGTTATTTAGCTGTGAGATAGTTATTTAGCTGTGAGATAGTTATATAGCTGTGAGATAGTTATTTAGCTGTGAGATAGTTATATAGCTGTGAGATAGTTATTTAGCTGTGATAGTTATTTAGCTGTGAGATAGTTATTTAGCTGTGAGATAGTTATTTAGCTGTGAGATAGTTATATAGCTGTGAGATAGTTATATAGCTGTGAAATAGTTATTTAGCTGTGAGATAGTTATTTAGCTGTGAGATAGTTATTTAGCTGTGATAGTTATTTAGCTGTGAGATAGTTATTTAGCTGTGAGATAGTTATTTAGCTGTGAGATAGTTATATAGCTGTGAGATAGTTATATAGCTGTGAAATAGTTATTTAGCTGTGAGATAGTTATTTAGCTGTGAGATAGATATATAGCTGTGAGATAGTTATTTAGCAGTGAGATAGTTATATAGCTGTGAGATAGTTATATAGCTGTGAGATAGTTATTTAGCTGTGAGAACGTTATATAGCTGTGAGATAGTTATATAGCTGTGAGATAGTTATATAGTTGTGAGATAGTTATATAGCTGTGAGATAGTTATATAGTTGTGAGATAGTTATATAGCTGTGAGATAGTTATGTAGCTGTGAGATAGTTATATAGCTCTGAGATAGTTATTTAGCTGTGAGATTGTTATTTAGCTGTGAGATAGTTATATATCTGTGGTGAAGTATAGTTATTTAGCTGTGAGATAGTTATTTAGCTGTGAGATAGTTGGTTTAGCTGTGAGATGGGTTATATAGCTGTGAGATAGTTATATAGCTGTGAAATAGTTATTTAGCTGTGAGATAGTTATTTAGCTGTGAGATAGTTATTTAGCTGTGATAGTTATTTAGCTGTGAGATAGTTATTTAGCTGTGAGATAGTTATTTAGCTGTGAGATAGTTATATAGCTGTGAGATAGTTATATAGCTGTGAAATAGTTATATAGCTGTGAGATAGTTATTTAGCTGTGAGATAGTTATTTAGCTGTGAGATAGTTATTTAGCTGTGAGATAGTTATATAGCTGTGAGATAGTTATATTGCTGTGAAATAGTTATTTAGCTGTGAGATAGTTATTTAGCTGTGAGATAGTTATTTAGCTGTGATAGTTATTTAGCTGTGAGATAGTTATTTAGCTGTGAGATAGTTATTTAGCTGTGAGATAGTTATATAGCTGTGAGATAGTTATATAGCTGTGAAATAGTTATTTAGCTGTGAGATAGTTATTTAGCTGTGAGATAGTTATATAGCTGTGAGATAGTTATTTAGCAGTGAGATAGTTATATAGCTGTGAGATAGTTATATAGCTGTGAGATAGTTATTTAGCTGTGAGAACGTTATATAGCTGTGAGATAGTTATATAGCTGTGAGATAGTTATATAGTTGTGAGATAGTTATATAGCTGTGAGATAGTTATATAGTTGTGAGATAGTTATATAGCTGTGAGATAGTTATGTAGCTGTGAGATAGTTATATAGCTCTGAGATAGTTATTTAGCTGTGAGATTGTTATTTAGCTGTGAGATAGTTATATAGCTGTGAGATAGTTATTTAGCTGTGAGATAGTTATATAGCTGTCAGATAGTTATTTAGCTGTGAGATAGTTATTTAGCTGTGAGATAGTTATTTAGCTGTGAGATAGTTATATAGCTGTGAGATAGTTATTTAGCTGTGAGATAGTTATGTAGCTGTGAGATAGTTATATAGCTGTGAGATAGTTATTTAGCTGTGAGATACTTATATAGTTGTGAGATAGTTATATAGCTGTGAGATAGTTATTTAGCAGTGAGATAGTTATATAGCTGTGAGATAGTTATATAGCTGTGAGATAGTTATTTAGCTGTGAGAACGTTATATAGCTGTGAGATAATTATATAGCTCTGAGATAGTTATATAGTTGTGAATTACTTATATAGCTGTGAGATAGTTATGTAGCTGTGAAATAGTTATTTAGCTGTGAGATAGTTATATAGCTGTGAGATAGTTATATAGCTGTGAGATAGTTATTTAGCTGTGAGATAGTTATTTAGCTGTGAGATTATTATTTAGCTGTGAGATAGTTATTTAGCTGTGAGATAGTTATTTAGCTGTGAGATAGTTATATAGCTGTGAGATAGTTATATAGCTGTGAAATAGTTATTTAGCTGTGAGATAGTTATTTAGCTGTGAGATAGTTTTTTAGCTGTGATAGTTATTTAGCTGTGAGATAGTTATTTAGCTGTGAGATAGTTATTTAGCTGTGAGATAGTTATATAGCTGTGAGATAGTTATATAGCTGTGAAATAGTTTTTTAGCTGTGAGATAGTTATTTAGCTGTGAGATAGTTATATAGCTGTGAGATAGTTATTTAGCAGTGAGATACTTATATAGCTGTGAGATAGTTATATAGCTGTGAGATAGTTATTTAGCTGTGAGAACGTTATATAGCTGTGAGATAGTTATATAGCTGTGAGATAGTTATATAGTTGTGAGATAGTTATATAGCTGTGAGATAGTTATATAGTTGTGAGATAGTTATATAGCTGTGAGATAGTTATGTAGCTGTGAGATAGTTATATAGCTCTGAGATAGTTATTTAGCTGTGAGATTGTTATTTAGCTGTGAGATAGTTATATAGCTGTGAGATAGTTATTTAGCTGTGAGATAGTTATATAGCTGTCAGATAGTTATTTAGCTGTGAGATAGTTATTTAGCTGTGAGATAGTTATTTAGCTGTGAGATAGTTATTTAGCTGTGAGATAGTTATTTAGCTGTGAGATAGTTATGTAGCTGTGAGATAGTTATTTAGCTGTGATAGTTATTTAGCTGTGAGATAGTTATTTAGCTGTGAGATAGTTGTTTAGCTGTGAGATAGTTATATAGCTGTGAGATAGTTATATAGCTGTGAAATAGTTATTTAGCTGTGAGATAGTTATTTAGCTGTGAGATAGTTATATAGCTGTGAGATAGTTATTTAGCAGTGAGATAGTTATATAGCTGTGAGATAGTTATATAGCTGTGAGATAGTTATTTAGCTGTGAGAACGTTATATAGCTGTGAGATAGTTATATAGCTGTGAGATAGTTATATAGTTGTGAGAACGTTATATAGCTGTGAGATAGTTATATAGCTGTGAGATAGTTATATAGTTGTGAGATAGTTATATAGTTGTGAGATAGTTATATAGCTGTGAGATAGTTATGTAGCTGTGAGATAGTTATTTAGCTGTGAGATAGTTATTTAGCTGTGAGATAGTTATTTAGCTGTGAGATAGTTATATAGCTGTGAGATAGTTATATAGCTGTGAGATAGTTATATAGCTGTGAGATAGTTATTTAGCTGTGAGATAGTTATTTAGCTGTGAGATAGTTATATAGCTGTGAGATAGTTATTTAGCTGTGAGATAGTTATATAGCTGTGAGATAGTTATTTAGCTGTGATAGTTATTTAGCTGTGAGATAGTTATTTAGCTGTGAGATAGTTATTTAGCTGTGAGATAGTTATATAGCTGTGAGATAGTTATATAGCTGTGAAATAGTTATTTAGCTGTGAGATAGTTATTTAGCTGTGAGATAGTTATTTAGCTGTGATAGTTATTTAGCTGTGAGATAGTTATTTAGCTGTGAGATAGTTATTTAGCTGTGAGATAGTTATATAGCTGTGAGATAGTTATATAGCTGTGAAATAGTTATTTAGCTGTGAGATAGTTATTTAGCTGTGAGATAGTTATATAGCTGTGAGATAGTTATTTAGCAGTGAGATAGTTATATAGCTGTGAGATAGTTATATAGCTGTGAGATAGTTATTTAGCTGTGAGAACGTTATATAGCTGTGAGATAGTTATATAGCTGTGAGATAGTTATATAGTTGTGAGATAGTTATATAGCTGTGAGATAGTTATATAGTTGTGAGATAGTTATATTCTGTGAGATAGTTATGTAGCTGTGAGATAGTTATATAGCCCTGAGATAGTTATTTAGCTGTGAGATTGTTATTTGGCTGTGAGATAGTTATATAGCTGTGGAGATAGTTATTTAGCTGTGAGATAGGGATTTAGCTGTGAGATAGTTATTTAGCTGTGAGATAGTTATATAGCTGTGAGATAGTTATATAGCTGTGAAATAGTTATTTAGCTGTGAGATAGTTATTTAGCTGTGAGATAGTTATTTAGCTGTGCATAGTTATTTAGCTGTGAGATAGTTATTTAGCTGTGAGATAGTTATTTAGCTGTGAGATAGTTATATAGCTGTGAGATAGTTATATAGCTGTGAAATAGTTATTTAGCTGTGAGATAGTTATTTAGCTGGTGAGGATAGTTATATAGCTGTGAGATAGTTATTTAGCAGTGAGATAGTTATATAGCTGTGAGATAGTTATATAGCTGTGAGATAGTTATTTAGCTGTGAGAACGTTATATAGCTGTGAGATAGTTATATAGCTGTGAGATAGTTATATAGTTGTGAGATAGTTATATAGCTGTGAGATAGTTATATAGTTGTGAGATAGTTATATAGCTGTGAGATAGTTATGTAGCTGTGAGATAGTTATATAGCTCTGAGAAAGTTATTTAGCTGTGAGATTGTTATTTAGCTGTGAGATAGTTATATAGCTGTGAGATAGTTATTTAGCTGTGAGATAGTTATATAGCTGTCAGATAGTTATTTAGCTGTGAGATAGTTATTTAGCTGTGAGATAGTTATTTAGCTGTGAGATAGTTATTTAGCTGTGAGATAGTTATTTAGCTGTGAGATAGTTATGTAGCTGTGAGATAGTTATATAGCTGTGAGATAGTTATTTAGCTGTGAGATACTTATATAGTTGTGAGATAGTTATATAGCTGTGAGATAGTTATTTAGCAGTGAGATAGTTATATAGCTGTGAGATAGTTATATAGCTGTGAGATAGTTATTTAGCTGTGAGATAGTTATATAGCTGTGAGATAATTATATAGCTCTGAGATAGTTATATAGTTGTGAGATACTTATATAGCTGTGAGATAGTTATGTAGCTGTGAAATAGTTATTTAGCTGTGAGATAGTTATATAGCTGTGAGATAGTTATATAGCTGTGAGATAGTTATTTAGCTGTGAGATAGTTATTTAGCTGTGAGATAGTTATTTAGCTGTGAGATAGTTATATAGCTGTGAGATAGTTATTTAGCTGTGAGATAGTTATATAGCTGTGAGATAGTTATTTAGCTGTGATAGTTATTTAGCTGTGGGATAGTTATTTAGCTGTGAATTAGTTATTTAGCTGTGAGATAGTTATATAGCTGTGAGATAGTTATATAGCTGTGAAATTAGTTATTTAGCTGTGAGATAGTTATGTAGCTGTGAGATAGTTATATAGCTGTGAGATAGTTATTTAGCTGTGAGATACTTTATATAGTTGTGAGATAGTTATATAGCTGTGAGATAGTTATTTAGCAGTGAGATAGTTATATAGCTGTGAGATAGTTATATAGCTGTGAGATAGTTATATAGCTGTGAGATAGTTATTTAGCAGTGAGATAGTTATATAGCTGTGAGATAGTTATATAGCTGTGAGATAGTTATTTAGCTGTGAGAACGTTATATAGCTGTGAGATAGTTATATAGCTGTGAGATAGTTATATAAGTTGTGAGATAGTTATATAGCTGTGAGATAGTTATATAGTTGTGAGATAGTTATTTAGCTGTGAGATAGTTATGTAGCTGTGAGATAGTTATATAGCTCTGAGATAGTTATTTAGCTGTGAGATAGTTATTTAGCTGTGAGATAGTTATTTAGCTGTGAGATAGTTATTTAGCTGTGAGATAGTTATTTAGCTGTGAGATAGTTATATAGCTGTGAGATAGTTATATAGCTGTGAAATAGTTATTTAGCTGTGAGATAGTTATTTAGCTGTGAGATAGTTATTTAGCTGTGATAGTTATTTAGCTGTGAGATAGTTATTTAGCTGTGAGATAGTTATTTAGCTGTGAGATAGTTATATAGCTGTGAGATAGTTATATAGCTGTGAAATAGTTATTTAGCTGTGAGATAGTTATTTAGCTGTGAGATAGTTATATAGCTGTGAGATAGTTATTTAGCAGTGAGATAGTTATATAGCTGTGAGATAGTTATATAGCTGTGAGATAGTTATTTAGCTGTGAGAACGTTATATAGCTGTGAGATAGTTATATAGCTGTGAGATAGTTATATAGTTGTGAGATAGTTATATAGCTGTGAGATAGTTATATAGTTGTGAGATAGTTATATAGCTGTGAGATAGTTATGTAGCTGTGAGATAGTTATATAGCTCTGAGATAGTTATTTAGCTGTGAGATTGTTATTTAGCTGTGAGATAGTTATATAGCTGTGAGATAGTTATTTAGCTGTGAAATAGTTATATAGCTGTCAGATAGTTATTTAGCTGTGAGATAGTTATTTAGCTGTGAGATAGTTATTTAGCTGTGAGATAGTTATTTAGCTGTGAGATAGTTATTTAGCTGTGAGATAGTTATGTAGCTGTGAGATAGTTATATAGCTGTGAGATAGTTATTTAGCTGTGAGATACTTATATAGTTGTGAGATAGTTATATAGCTGTGAGATAGTTATTTAGCAGTGAGATAGTTATATAGCTGTGAGATAGTTATATAGCTGTGAGATAGTTATTTAGCTGTGAGAACGTTATATAGCTGTGAGATAATTATATAGCTCTGAGATAGTTATATAGTTGTGAGATACTTATATAGCTGTGAGATAGTTATGTAGCTGTGAAATAGTTATATAGCTGTGAGATAGTTATATAGCTGTGAGATAGTTATATAGCTGTGAGATAGTTATTTAGCTGTGAGATAGTTATTTAGCTGTGAGATAGTTATTTAGCTGTGAGATAGTTATATAGCTGTGAGATAGTTATTTAGCTGTGAGATAGTTATATAGCTGTGAGATAGTTATTTAGCTGTGATAGTTATTTAGCTGTGGGATAGTTATTTAGCTGTGAATTAGTTATTTAGCTGTGAGATAGTTATATAGCTGTGAGATAGTTATATAGCTGTGAAATAGTTATTTAGCTGTGAGATAGTTATGTAGCTGTGAGATAGTTATATAGCTGTGAGATAGTTATATAGCTGTGAAATAGTTATTTAGCTGTGAGATATTTATTTAGCTGTGAGATAGTTATTTAGCTGTGATAGTTATTTAGCTGTGAGATAGTTATTTAGCTGTGAGATAGTTATTTAGCTGTGAGATAGTTATATAGCTGTGAGATAGTTATATAGCTGTGAAATAGTTATTTAGCTGTGAGATAGTTATTTAGCTGTGAGATAGTTATATAGCTGTGAGATAGTTATTTAGCAGTGAGATAGTTATATAGCTGTGAGATAGTTATATAGCTGTGAGATAGTTATTTAGCTGTGAGAACGTTATATAGCTGTGAGATAGTTATATAGCTGTGAGATAGTTATATAGTTGTGAGATAGTTATATAGCTGTGAGATAGTTATATAGTTGTGAGATAGTTATATAGCTGTGAGATAGTTATGTAGCTGTGAGATAGTTATATAGCTCTGAGATAGTTATTTAGCTGTGAGATTGTTATTTAGCTGTGAGATAGTTATATAGCTGTGAGATAGTTATTTAGCTGTGAGATAGTTATATAGCTGTCAGATAGTTATTTAGCTGTGAGATAGTTATTTAGCTGTGAGATAGTTATTTAGCTGTGAGATAGTTATTTAGCTGTGAGATAGTTATTTAGCTGTGAGATAGTTATGTAGCTGTGAGATAGTTATATAGCTGTGAGATAGTTATTTAGCTGTGAGATACTTATATAGTTGTGAGATAGTTATATAGCTGTGAGATAGTTATTTAGCAGTGAGATAGTTATATAGCTGTGAGATAGTTATATAGCTGTGAGATAGTTATTTAGCTGTGAGAACGTTATATAGCTGTGAGATAATTATATAGCTCTGAGATAGTTATATAGTTGTGAGATACTTATATAGCTGTGAGATAGTTATGTAGCTGTGAAATAGTTATTTAGCTGTGAGATAGTTATATAGCTGTGAGATAGTTATATAGCTGTGAGATAGTTATTTAGCTGTGAGATAGTTATTTAGCTGTGAGATAGTTATTTAGCTGTGAGATAGTTATATAGCTGTGAGATAGTTATTTAGCTGTGAGATAGTTATATAGCTGTGAGATAGTTATTTAGCTGTGATAGTTATTTAGCTGTGGGATAGTTATTTAGCTGTGAATTAGTTATTTAGCTGTGAGATAGTTATATAGCTGTGAGATAGTTATATAGCTGTGAAATAGTTATTTAGCTGTGAGATAGTTATGTAGCTGTGAGATAGTTATATAGCTGTGAGATAGTTATTTAGCTGTGAGATACTTATATAGTTGTGAGATAGTTATATAGCTGTGAGATAGTTATTTAGCAGTGAGATAGTTATATAGCTGTGAGATAGTTATATAGCTGTGAGATAGTTATTTAGCTGTGAGATAGTTATTTAGCAGTGAGATAGTTATATAGCTGTGAGATAGTTATATAGCTGTGAGATAGTTATTTAGCTGTGAGAACGTTATATAGCTGTGAGATAGTTATATAGCTGTGAGATAGTTATATAGTTGTGAGATAGTTATATAGCTGTGAGATAGTTATATAGTTGTGAGATAGTTATTTAGCTGTGAGATAGTTATGTAGCTGTGAGATAGTTATATAGCTCTGAGATAGTTATTTAGCTGTGAGATAGTTATTTAGCTGTGAGATAGTTATTTAGCTGTGAGATAGTTATTTAGCTGTGAGATAGTTATTTAGCTGTGAGATAGTTACATAGCTGTGAGATAGTTATATAGCTGTGAAATAGTTATTTAGCTGTGAGATAGTTATTTAGCTGTGAGATAGTTATTTAGCTGTGATAGTTATTTAGCTGTGAGATAGTTATTTAGCTGTGAGATAGTTATTTAGCTGTGAGATAGTTATATAGCTGTGAGATAGTTATATAGCTGTGAAATAGTTATTTAGCTGTGAGATAGTTATTTAGCTGTGAGATAGTTATATAGCTGTGAGATAGTTATATAGCTGTGAGATAGTTATGTAGCTGTGAGATAGTTATATAGCTCTGAGATAGTTATTTAGCTGTGAGATTGTTATTTAGCTGTGAGATAGTTATATAGCTGTGAGATAGTTATTTAGCTGTGAGATAGTTATATAGCTGTGAGATAGTTATATAGCTGTGAGATAGTTATTTAGCTGTGATAGTTATTTAGCTGTGAGATACTTATTTAGCTGTGAGATACTTATATAGCTGTGAGATAGTTATATAGCTGTGAGATACTTATATAGCTGTGAGATACTTATTTAGCTGTGAGATAGTTATATAGCTGTGAGATACTTATTTAGCTGTGAGATACTTATTTAGCTGTGATAGTTATTTAGCTGTGGGATAGTTATTTAGCTGTGAATTAGTTATTTAGCTGTGAGATAGTTATATAGCTGTGAGATAGTTATATAGCTGTGAAATAGTTATTTAGCTGTGAGATAGTTATGTAGCTGTGAGATAGTTATATAGCTGTGAGATAGTTATTTAGCTGTGAGATACTTATATAGTTGTGAGATAGTTATATAGCTGTGAGATACTTATTTAGCAGTGAGATAGTTATATAGCTGTGAGATAGTTATATAGCTGTGAGATAGTTATTTAGCTGTGAGAACGTTATATAGCTGTGAGATAATTATATAGCTCTGAGATAGTTATATAGTTGTGAGATACTTATATAGCTGTGAGATAGTTATGTAGCTGTGAAATAGTTATATAGCTGTGAGATAGTTATATAGCTGTGAGATAGTTATATAGCTGTGAGATAGTTATTTAGCTGTGAGATAGTTATTTAGCTGTGAGATAGTTATTTAGCTGTGAGATAGTTATATAGCTGTGAGATAGTTATTTAGCTGTGAGATAGTTATATAGCTGTGAGATAGTTATTTAGCTGTGATAGTTATTTAGCTGTGAGATAGTTATTTAGCTGTGAGATAGTTATTTAGCTGTGAGATAGTTATATAGCTGTGAGATAGTTATATAGCTGTGAAATAGTTATTTAGCTGTGAGATAGTTATTTAGCTGTGAGGTAGTTATATAGCTGTGAGATAGTTATTTAGCAGTGAGATAGTTATATAGCTGTGAGATAGTTATATAGCTGTGAGATAGTTATTTAGCTGTGAGAACGTTATATAGCTGTGAGATAGTTATATAGCTGTGAGATAGTTATATAGTTGTGAGATAGTTATATAGCTGTGAGATAGTTATATAGTTGTGAGATAGTTATATAGCTGTGAGATAGTTATGTAGCTGTGAGATAGTTATATAGCTCTGAGATAGTTATTTAGCTGTGAGATTGTTATTTAGCTGTGAGATAGTTATATAGCTGTGAGATAGTTATTTAGCTGTGAGATAGTTATATAGATGTGAGATAGTTATTTAGCTGTGAGATAGTTATTTAGCTGTGAGATAGTTATTTAGCTGTGAGATAGTTATTTAGCTGTGAGATAGTTATTTAGCTGTGAGATAGTTATGTAGCTGTGAGATAGTTATATAGCTGTGAGATAGTTATTTAGCTGTGAGATAGTTATATAGCTGTGAGATAGTTATTTAGCTGTGAGATAGTTTTTTAGCTGTGAGATAGTTATATAGCTGTGAGATAGTTATATAGCTGTGAGATAGTTATTTAGCTGTGAGATAGTTATGTAGCTGTGAGATAGTTATATAGCTGTGAGATAGTTATTTATCTGTGAGATAGTTATATAGCTGTGAGATAGTTATTTAGCTGTGAGATAGTTATATAGCTGTGAGATAGTTATTTAGCTGTGAGATAGTTATTTAGCTGTGAGATAGTTATTTAGCTGTGAGATATTTATTTAGCTGTGAGATAGTAATATAGCTGTGAGATAGTTATATAGCTGTGAGTTAGTTATTTAGCTGTGAGATAGTAATATAGCTGTGAGATACTTATATAGCTGTGAGATAGTTATTTAGCTGTGAGATACTTATTTAGCTGTGAGATACTTATATAGCTGTGAGATAGTTATATAGCTGTGAGATACTTATATAGCTGTGAGATACTTATTTAGCTGTGAGATAGTTATATAGCTGTGAGATACTTATTTAGCTGTGAGATACTTATTTAGCTGTGAGATAGTTATATAGCTGTGAGATAGTTATATAGCTGTGAGATACTTATTTAGCTGTGAGATAGTTATATAGCTGTGAGATAGTTATTTAGCTGTGAGATAGTTATATAGCTGTGAGATAGTTATATAGCTGTGAGATAGTTATTTAGCTGTGAGATAGTTATATAGCTGTGAGATAGTTATTTAGCTGTGAGATAGTAATATAGCTGTGAGATAGTTATATAGCTGTGAGATAGTTATTTAGCTGTGAGATAGTAATATAGCTGTGAGATACTTATATAGCTGTGAGATAGTTATTTAGCTGTGAGATACTTATTTAGCTGTGAGATACTTATATAGCTGTGAGATACTTATTTAGCTGTGAGATACTTATTTAGCTGTGAGATACTTATTTAGCTGTGAGATAGTTATTTAGCTGTGAGGTGGCTATATATTTAGAAAAAATGAAAATCAAAACCACATTGATTGATTTAGATTTATTTCATTTTGTTTACATATGTACATTGTAGACCTATAGATCTGATGATTAAACAGACAGACTAAATAGACAGTCATAAAGGTCATAAAGGTTGGTCAGTAAAAAAGATGAGACGACCCTTAAATACATCTACCCCCAACCCCCCGGGCCCATTTCCGTTTTTTTTTTTATTTTCCTTACAAGACTAATCACTCAGTGGAAAATCACACCCAGATCTTGGCGTCATCAGAGGGTCAGGTCCTCCAACGTCATAGATGATGTATAGTCAGTCCACTATGACCGGAAGTGGTCTGGAAGAAGTCAGCAAGGCGAAAAGTGCTAGAAGACACACATACATACACACACACACACAAAGAAAACGGAAAAGATTTTATGTGCAAATACGCCATTAGGATGTCTAGTAACAGTGGACGAGATCGCTTTGGTGTGCACAGGACTATAGAGATGGGTAACGAGAGAGAGAGAGAGAGAGAGAGAGGGAGGGTGTGAGTAGGAGAGAGAGAGGGGGTGTGAGTAGGAGAGAGAGGGTGTGAGTAGGAGAGAAAGAGGGTGTGAGTAGGAGAGAGGGTGTGAGTTTGAGAGAGAGGGAGGGAGGGGGAGAGCGCTGGAAGAGAATAAAAATGTCTCAAGATTTACGACTGTGTACAATCACGGCCAACCTGAGACCGAAAATATTGTGCCCTGGTGATCATGGGGAGTCCGGTTTAACTGACCTTTAGTGCTGGACATTGGTTATTTGATTATTTTCGTTATTATTATTTTTTGTTTGTTTTTGTAAATTTAGTTCGAGTAAGAATTGTGCAATGTTTTTTTTAGGGTGAATATTTTTGTTAAATATCAAATGGTTGCTTTGAAATCTGTTGTGTGGTGTCATTTGATTACAATGGCTAATTCGTCATAACTATGAGTAGTATTACATGGGAAGTCGTGCACATAGATTCATCTAAAGTAATGAGTTATAATAGTACATGGACAGTACTGTAACTAGCGTGCATTGACAGTACTGTAACTGGCGTGCATGGACAGTACTGTAACTGGCGTGCATTGACAGTACTGTAACTGGCGTGCATTGACAGTACTGTAACTAGCATTAATGGCGACCTGGGACAGAGCTCTTTTTAAAAAAAAAAGGCCCCTTTTCTTTCCGTGCCAAAATGTGTTCAAATGGTGAAAATATTTATTTTTTGCTGGATGCAAATGAAGTGCCGCCTTGGAAGGGGGGGGGGCGAACCGCGTCCTCTCCCTATTAACGAAAATGGGACATGGTCGCTTAAACGCATTGGTCCTTCCAAGCTTTAGACTTAGGGGGCTTTGGGGGGGGGCTCATTCAAGATTATTCGACGGCCCATCCTCTTTGAACGTGAAAATGATATATTTGTGAATTATCATTGTAACACTGCCTTCCCCTCGGTTGGGGGGGGAGGGGTCGAAATGCTGTTAAGACTGCTCGTACCTAATGGACCATATTTTGGTCTTTTGTATGAATGTGAGGGGGTCGAAGTAAATTTTTCGCTTCCACCCCCACCCCCTTATTGTTTTTCCACTTCCAGCAGGGAGTACTCAGGGGGGGGGGTAAAACGGACGAGGGGGGAGGAAGGAGGGTCATCGAGACGGATTTAACACCAGGAGACATTAAACTCCACATCAATATTTCATACACAATAAAAACTGTATTTGTTTTGTTGACAATAATTTCTTTGAATCGACAAAAAGGTACAATTGTCATATTAAATCATTGTTTTGTCATGTTGTGTTTGTATGACTGTAGGGATACTGTTAACGTTAACATTACCTATTGTCATGTTGTGTTTGTATGACTGGAGGGATACTGTTAACGTTAACATTACCTATTGTCATGTTGTGTTTGTATGACTGGAGGGATACTGTTAACGTTAACATTACCTATTGTCATGTTGCGGTTGTATGACTGTATGGACACTGTTTACCTTTAACTATCGCCATGTTGTGTTTATATGATTGTAGAGACACTGTTAACCTTACCTATTCCCATGTTGCGTTTGCTTGGTTGCAAAAAATACTGTTAACCTATTGTTACGTCGTATTTGTATGTTTGTTAAATTTACCTGTTGTCAGCTTGTGTTTGTATGTTTGGTGGTACCTTACCTGTTGTCATGTCGTGGTTGCATGTTTGTGGGTACACTTTTAACACTTACATAATTTCATGTTGTGTTGTGTGTGATTGAAGGTACAGTGTTAACCTTACCCATTGTCTTGTCGTGTTGGTATGTTTATAGGTACAATGTTAAACTTCTATATTTAAAAAAATATGTAGCACCGGTACAAGAGACAAAATACACCAGCTCTGATGTACAAAACTAACTGACACAGTCTTTTAAAAATACACTATACTAGAGGGGCGGCACCGCATGAGCTTAATGTGGGCCGCGCTCCAATCCGGCTTTCTAAACAATAAAAAATACTCCTAAGAAGCGCACCGTGGTCCATTAGACAAGATTTAGTTCACAAAAGTAATTCAATGATAGAAAAAAAAATAACCCTTCTAAAACCACCCCTGGCCTACTATATTCTTTATAAGAGAATCTCTCCCAGTATCTATATAAATAATAGCGGTGTGGGTTCTGCGTTAAATCGAAAGTAAAGAATTAATGCAACAGTAATCCAGTTTAAAATCGTCAAACGTAAACAATATTAATAAAAATCATGAAAAAATCGGATCTGCCCGAAACCAAAAAAAAAAATAACCTAGCCTACCAATCAAGCCTAAGGGGATATAACTCTATGCAAAGGTTTTGCAGGGTACAGCTAGTATTACATACAAATTAATACAAACAATTATCACCATGCCATTACAAGTACATTTTCTATTCCTGACCATGAAATACATCACAATGTATGAGAATTATTTTTTTTTCACAGCTAATGTAGTTTGGGAAAAAGTCTATGAAGTGTTTAATTCCGTGCGCTTTTTAAAGTATTTTTGGGTGAAGGTGGGGTCCGAGTGACATCACAAGTTGTAGCCTTTGGGGGGGGGGTTAAACTCAGGACACTGGCCATTAAATTAATTTTTTTTTTCTATCAACTTGAATACAAACTTTAAAAAAAGTATTGACTGATTGATTATTTTTTAAAAGGTAAACTTCATTTGTGTAAAAATAAATTGTTGAAGGTAAACAGCAACAGAGAAAGGAAGAGAGAGAGAGATTGAGAGGGTGAGAGAGAGAGAGAATGGGAGGATGAGAGAGAGAATTGGAGGGTGAGAGAGAGATTGAGAGAGTGAGAGAGATATAGAGAGGGTGAGAGAGATATAGAAAGGGTGAGAGAGAGAAAGAGTGGGAGGGTGAGAGAGAGAATGACAGGGTGAGAGAAATAGGGATTAAGAGGGTGAAAGAGAGATAGAGAATGAGAAGGTGAGAGAGAGACAGAGAGAGAGAGAGAGAGAGAGAGAGAGAGAGAAATGAGAGGGTGAGAGAGAGAAGGAGACGTTGAGAGAGAGAGAGAGAGATTGCGAGGGTGAGAGGAGGGGAATGAACAGATGAAAACAGTTTCGAAATCATAACAAACCTAGTCCAGTCTTCAGATCGATGCTACTATTATGGTTACTCATACAAGAGAGTATCGGTTGCTATTTAAATACCAGGCATTTAACTCAACAGCCAAGAGTTGTATCGCAATGTTCGGGTGTTACTTGTTTGTGCGTTGAATCAATTCATCCCTTGATTTTATGAAAGTTTAATACAACTTCACGCAAAACTCAGAATTATTTTTTCAGCCTGGTGTCAGAACTGAGAGCAAATAATATTTTTTTTTCGGAATCGATTCTCTCAAAGTTTAGAAAAATAAAACTGTTAGCCAGATAACAAATTAACAGAAGGGGAAAAGAAAATTTCGTATTGATTTTCTCAATTTCCAGAAAAAAAAATTAGCCTTTAGAATAAAAGATGTTAAAACAACATATGAACCGATGGTGTCACATTTAAAATAAATAAACTCGAGGTATTAGAATCAAAGATAGAAAAACGATTTGGTCTTGATCATCAGACTGGGCTAGATTTGATCACAAATTGAAACAAAATTGTCTGTTCGAGTTACGTCCGAAATTGTCTGCTCGAGACACGACCAAAATTTTCTGTTCGAGTTACGAGCAAAATTGTCTTTTCGAGATACGACCAAAATTGTCGTAAATTCACGTCATATGAATCGAAGAAAGAGTTAATTTGATTCATATTGAATCAATAATCTTACAAGAAACAATTTTTTTTAATTGAAAAACAATTTTTTGAGAAATAATCTTTCATTAAAAATTCAAGTATGAATGCCTTAGATCATATAGATAATAAGATTATTATTACTAATAAAATGAGTGTGATTGCTCACTAGATAAATAGATTATATATTTTTTTATTTACTTATTTTTTATTTCATTTTTTGTGCGCTGTTTATCATTTAACATAAACAAGGAATGGGCGCCGAATGTGCTCTGTGAAATGTTTTTGCACTTTTGATATTGGCAGGAGGGCGCCGAAAAATGTAACTCGTTGAGGGCGCCAAGATAGCTAGCTACGTCTCTGGTAAAGACCCTAAGGTCCAGCATACTGAACTAAATCTGGTAATGTAGTGATATCCATAGCCTACTTAATCCAGTATATCTTAATTTGACTTGTAATGTCATACATTGTATCATCAATAGGTAGATAACTGGCTCCCACGCTTTTTAAAAAGCAGTCTTTTTTTTTTTTTTTGCTACATTTTGTCAAAACGCGTTTAAGAGAGTAATCTTTGTTTTAATCCATTTATTTCATTGCCCTTCACCCATGGCAGGTATAGGCCACCAACAACAGATCTCCAGAGTTTTGTTTTATGGTATTGTATTGTATTTTATTTTTTTTTTTGGCTAATTAAAAAAAAAAAGTAAAGTCCCCTAAGCCTAACTGGCAATCGGGACAGATGAAGTTAAGAATTCACCTGTCTCTGTGACCTCGCCATGTGTAGCAGTTGTGTGGTCGAAACGGCGCTCAGCCGCCTTTACTTCCCCAACTTATGTCCGGTGCCCATTTAAAGCTGGGTGGGCTTGGGGGACTTGACACCAAATTTAACCTGTGAAAATTCCATTGGTTTTCACCTAGGATCGAACCCAGGATTCTCAAGTCAATAGTCAAGCGCTCTACATTACTCGGCTAACCGTTCACCCCTTGTTGCTAAGTGCATTACGGCTAGTTGTGTAAGTCATAGTAAGTCGTCTATTCAATCACAATTCCCTCCCTTACTTCCCGACTAGTGTTGTTTTAGTCCCAGGTCATATTTTAGTTTCAGTTTTTATTTCGTTTTTTCTGTAATAATTTCAGTTTTCGTCTAGTTTAGTCTTGATGCTAATTTTAGTTTTAGTTTTAGTTCTCGTTGACGAGAGTGCTCATCGTAAATCTAAACTGATTTACCCGGAAACCGCCATATTTGTTATTATTGCGTTAGCGCATCAATATTTAGGTGCTACACGATTAAAAAGAAAAAGAAAACACAAATGGCGGCATATTTTTTTAGTCATTATTAGATTATTTTTTTAATTAGTGGTGCGCTTTCTGTATGCTCTACATTATGTGGTCTTTCCTTTTGAAGCGAAAATTGTTGGTGTTGTACAGTTTTTCCTGTCCCTCTCCGCTCCCAAGTATGTCACTTTCAATCTGTTTCTCGCTGTCCGTGAAGTTGTAAAAAAAAAAGAGAAGGGGGGATGCTATGTAGATGGCTCTCGACAGCTCTGGATTGGTCATCTGGAATCAATACTGACCATTCAACAGACAGTTCCGGGGCATTTAAATGAGGAAGAATGTGGCCAGTTATAACGATGTCAGTTAAGGCTATCGTTTTCACGGTCAATAAGAAGACGGTTGAGATCTATGTGGACAGCGGTCAACCCCCAGGCTAAAACTGTCCGGTTTTAATGAACTTGCCTGTCTACCAGAAATAGGTGAATTATCTGTACATCGTTAATGGACCTTTTATTGTTTTATTTTTTTTTACTATTTTTTTATTAACTGATAAAATAATTGAACTTAAATTGTACAGTGCGAATAAGTTACGGCCAAACTTCAGTCACGAAATATCAATGAAGTACAACACATGTACTCTGTGTACGAGTTGTCATATCAATGAATTATTTACAATAAATAACGGTTTACAATAAATAACGGTTTACAATAAATAACGGTTTACACTAAATAACGGTTTACGATAAATAAATAGTAGAACTATAAAAGAGTTACAATCGTACACTGAGTGAGAGAGAGCTTTCAAAATTGGTAACACGTGATCCCATCATCTTTTTGATACTGTTTTTTTAATTTAAAAACAAAACAAAAACATAAAGAGATCTACAACTCCTAACAAAGTTCACCAAACACAAGATCTCTTTCATTCACAACATAAACAAACGTCCCATAAAATAATCAGGTAGCCAGCGTCATACATCATAATGAGGAACTTCTCTAAAAAACACACACACACGCACACATAACAAAATCTACACAAAATACACCAACTTCATAAACCCAGAATAAACTTAGCTTAAAAAAAATCCCTTTTTTTTTCTCAATCCCTGAATTTAAGATCCAAATGAAATCGACCAGTAAACTTTTTGATTTTGTTTTTTTTTTATGTTTTCTCTTTCAGACGTCAGAAGGAAACAGATAAAGAAAAGGAAGATAAAAGCTAACCATGTTGAAGAGGGGGAAACTTTTTGAAAAGACCAAAAATAACTGAAGTGAACTAAAGAACTAATCTTTTCAGTCCTCAGACTTACGATTTTCTGCTGAACTTTTTCTGAAACATGACGGGGTGGGGGTGGGAAGGGGGGGGGGTGAAGAGAAACTTAATAACTCTTCAATTAGAATTATAACATTGATTTTTTTTTTAAAATATGACGATTGATTGGTGCATTTATTGTATTTACACACAACACGTCATTAGACTGTGGAGCAAAAGAAAAAATAACCTAACGAAACAAGTTTTTAGCGCATTTTCCAGAAGTCGAATGCGCTATTGTTTCCGTTTTGTCCGCCTGTCCGTCTATCATCACCCTAGATCTCAGCAACCATAAGTCCTAGACCCATGATGTATATACTTTTTTTGTAGGTCTTGGCCTGCCATTACTGCATCAAAAGTCCGTTTCGCGAACTGACCTTTCCAAAATTTACAAATATTTACTGAAAGCTAACAAACGTACTGAAACATAACAAGAAAATGCGCTAACACGTCCTGTGTCCAGAATGGAACAGGCTTAAGATGCTGGTTTTTTATTAAATTTGATTACAACGGCATGGCGTCCTGTATCCGGAACAACGTTGATACTTTTGATTTGAAAACAGCTGTTTACATAAAGTTATGAATTGTAACTATCATCTGTGTTTTCTGTTTCATAGTAGACAAATATGTCTTAAATTCTGTAGTAGGTCAGTTGGAGGTCGGGGAGTGGGGGGGCGCTTCATGATGAGATCATAAAATGTGCCTTGATGCAGCGCTGGTCACACAATCCTCAAGTCAGTCGTAACTGACCACACAATCCTCAAGTCAGCCGTAACTGACCACACAATCCTCAAGTCAGCCGTAACTGGCCACACAATCCTCAAGTCTGTCGTAACTGGCCACACAATCCTCAAGTCTGTCGTAACTGGCCACACAATCCTCAGGTCAGTCGTAACTGGCCACACAATCCTCAAGTCAGCCGTAACTGGCCACACAATCCTCAAGTCAGTCGTAACTGGCCACACAATCCTCAAGTCAGTCGTAACTGGCCACACAATCCTCAGGTCAGTCGTAACTGGCCACACAATCCTCAGGTCAGTCGTCACTGGCCACACAATCCTCAGGTCAGTCGTAACTGGCCACACAATCCTCAAGTCAGTCGTAACTGGCCACACAATCCTCAAGTCAGTCGTAACTGGCCACACAATCCTCAGGTCAGTCGTAACTGGCCACACAATCCTCAGGTCAGTCGTAACTGGCCACACAATCCTCAAGTCAGTCGTAACTGGCCACACAATCCTCAAGTCAGTCGTAACTGGCCACACAATCCTCAGGTCAGTCGTAACTGGCCACACAATCCTCAGGTCAGTCGTAACTGGCCACACAATCCTCAGGTCAGTCGTAACTGGCCACACAATCCTCAAGTCAGTCGTAACTGGCCACACAATCCTCAGGTCAGTCGTAACTGGCCACACAATCCTCAAGTCAGTTGTAGCTTTTACAAGCCAATCGAAATGGGACACTAAGGCCCAGACATTTGGACGGGGGCTTAAAAAAACAGACAGATAAGGGGAACGGTGGTCGTGTGGTGTAGAGTGTTCGATTATCGACCAAGGGGTTCAGGGTTCGAATCCCAGTAAAATCTTACTTCGATATTTTGTTCAGTTATTAGTAAAAGTCCACCAAGCTTTAAATGGTTATCTGATTTATGTTGGGTGGCCGGGGCGTTCCGCCAACGACACAGTCCCTCAGTATGGGCGTGGCTGCTGAATTCTATACAACATTTTCACCTGTGAGTCCTATAGGGCTTGTTGAAACCTTTTTTTTTTTTAAACAAGTAAATGTTAAAATTTAAATAGTTCATAATTAAATACGCCCAATCAAGACAATCGTTTAACCGGTAATACAAAAAACAAACACACTGGTTTATAAAATAATAATAATAACGAGTGAGAAAATAAATGCATCCATTAATTGGCATCATGCTGTTATATTGTATGAACTGATCACACGTGTAGAAATATTTGTTCTGGTATTTGTAAAAAAAAAAGCATGGGTATGTTTTGACACTTTGCAGATAAACACGGATCAATCTGTACCTACAGTTTTGAGAATGAGCTGAACCATCCTGTTTACCTAATTGCAGAGAAAATGGTAGAGAGCGATTGCTATAATTAAATTTGTTATGGTAACTTTTTAAAAAAAAAAAGAAGAATCTGTCAAATTATTATGATATTTTTTTTGGTTCTCGAGAGAAAATGTAAAGACGAATTGTAAAATCGAATTAAAAATCGATACAAATTAATTCCCAGGTTTTTGTCCGACTGTATGCTGTCGGCTGGCAGACTCAGTTTGATCCTAGCAGACGATAATTGAATATCTGGTTTAAACAATTTTTTTTTTTGCTTTGGCATAGTCGAGCATCTGGCCAACTCTGTCAATGAGCATTACGTCAGACTGTGAATGAAAATCACGGGAAACTGATGGATGGGGGGAGTGGCGAGTCAGTTATAGATTCCTGAAGAGAGAAATGACCATAACATGTGATGGTCAACCAAAGTCACAAAAAGATTGAAAAGGGAGTGGGGGTGCTTTTTAGATTTGAAAAAAAAACAGTAAAAATTACAATGAAATTTTTCTTTTATCGTAGAGAGTATTAAATGTATAATGGTATTGAAATGAATTGAATTTCTTTTTACCATCAATATTTTCCCGACATTATATGATAAATAAGATCTTTCCTCTCTATTTATCAAAACCCATACCACGAAAATGCTCTAAAACGTCCTGTTGACGAATCGGTACAGGCTTAATTTGCTTGTTTTTAGTATTATCTGTTTTTCACCGCTTGTTGGGTTTACTTTTTTTTTCTTTTAAAATTCTTTTTCTGTGTTGAAAACTAGATCTTTTTCTGAGATAATTGTTTGAAAAACAGAAATCTATTTCTTTTATTTTTGCTTTTTTTTATTTATTTCAGAATTACGATTCTTGTCTTTGTGCATTCTGCATCGTCCTTTCCGACTCTGGCACTGTCCCCCTTACATTGCATGATTGATGACCCAATCATGTTTGTATTCAGACGCGATGATTGAGGACATTCCCTGTCACTTTAATCATACAGACTAATACAACTCAGACATCTCATCAGAGATAAATGATTCGATTACCCTTCGTCTTCTCGTGACAAGGTTTACGCCCGTGGAATCAAGGTATAGGAAACTAACAAGGCGTGGGAAGCAACAATATTAGAGCCGGCCGTGCGATCAAGGGGGGGGGGGGGGTTCTTCTGCAAGTGCCACCAAATATAAGCCCTCCCCGTTGGACCGGGGCGCTTCCTCATTTTTATTTTTCAGTTTATGATTGATAGTGTGAGATGAGGAGGCCCCCCCCTAGTGCTCACGATAAGGAAAACATTTAGCTTTTGTGGGTTAACGGTTATTTTTTTTAAAACAAGTAGAACGGAAAACATTGCAGGGCGGGACAGAAACAGCTGACTGAACAGACAGACGGAAGGAAATATAGAGAGATGCATTGGCTTATACGCAGATAGATTAGATTACATTAGATAGATAGATAGATAGATAGATAGATAGATAGATAGACAGACAGACAGACAGACAGACAGACAGACAGACAGACAGACGGACGGACGGACGGACGGATGGATGGATGGATGGATGGATGGATGGATGGATGGATGGAGTGTGGTTAGAAGTGACGTAGGCAGCCCCGTAGTGTGAAAATTCTACAGCATGGGCCAGGCATTCTACAGCAGGGGCTAGGCATTCTACAGCAGGGACCAGGCATTCTACAGCAGGGGTCAGGCATGCTACAGCAGGTGCCAGGCATTCTACAGCAGGGGCCTGGCATTTTACAGCAGGGGCCAGGCAATAGCGGGGGGGGGAGGTAATACATTTTACTAAGTAGAGCAAATAAGCAGGGGGGGCCAGACAAAACGCATGGAGGGCCGGCCCCCCCTGCCCCCCGCCGCACGCTACGGGCCTGTACGTAGATAAGGTGTTATGATTTAGGTTAGTTAGAAGATAGATGTGTTGATACATGGTGAACTAACTAAAATCCTAGAGTTCGACTCCCATCATGCCACACACATATACATGTAATATGATTTCATACTCCAAAGACATTTACCATTTCTTAATCCATCACAGAACTATTACTGGGTCGGCTATGTAGTACCATTAGTACATGCAGGCACGTCGAGAGGGGGGGGAAGGGTCGGGGGGAGGTCATTGCCATGGGGCATCTGTAAGGGGGCCCGGCCGCCCCGACCATGTCAATTTTTTCACGACTCATTGTTTATTATGGGGCCCGCAATGATGTCCTTCCCTGGGGCCCTTGTTGGCTCTCGGCGCCCCTGAGTACATGTGTCCTACTGTCGTATATTTAGTAAAGGGCTATAACGACTTTGCAAGGTGATACACGGGGCATTCATTCCAAATGAGTTCAGTTGGATTGGAAGTCACAACTTGTGCTAAGCCACTGAGGCTTGAAGCTTAACATCAAATTAGTTACACGTGCCATAAAAAACTCTCTTGATCAGACATGGTCTTAGTTGGATTAAAACAACAACATGAATAAGATTATTTTTAAATATTTTTTTTAAAAATAGTTAAGAAAGGGAAACTTAAGAAAAAAAATCCCAAGGCTTAATTGTTCTGAGTAAAATGCGCAATTCCTAAAAAGAATTCGATGAATTATTTCCATCTTCTATAGAACGCAATAATTTCTTGGCGTAATAAGATTGACACATGTAGGGCGAAAGACGGTTTGGAAATGAACATTTTTATTAATTATTCTAGTTATTGTTTCAATACACTGATTGATTTTTTGATAGAGTTTTTTTTTCGATATTGATTTTACAAAGATCTATAATGGATTTGAATACTGGTCACGTGCAATTGTAATTTTTTTTAGTATTAGCAGTAATAACAAGGTCACGACTCTGGGAAACTGTTGTTTTTCTCCCAAGTTAAATGGTACAATTGTCTGCAGGGTGCACTACATACGTGAGTTGCACCGCCAAGGCTATTAAACTTGTTTGTTTAACTGTTACCCCTGGGACCGAAGAAAATGAGACACTGGCTGCTGTGTGCACAGACCGAGGTCAAGTGCTAGGATCAAACTGACCATAGACTCAACTTGCAGGGTGTTTTGGGGTCAATAAACAACATGGGGCTTGTGTGAATTGAGTTGGTTTTGGTCAGTAAACAACATGGGGCTCGTGTGAATTGGGTTGGTTTTGGTCAGTAAACAACATGGGGCTCGTGTGAATTGGGTTGGTTTTGGTCAGTAAGCAACATGGGGCTCGTGTGAATTGGGTTGGTTTTGGTCAGTAAACAACATGGGGCTCGTGTGAATTGGGTTGGTTTTGGTCAGTAAACAACATGGGGCTCGTGTGAATTGGGTTGGTTTTGGTCAGTAAACAACATGGGGCTCGTGTGAATTGGGTTGGTTTTGGTCAGTAAACAACATGGGGCTCGTGTGAATTGGGTTGGTTTCGGTCAGTAAACAACATAGGGCTTGTGTGAATTGAGTTGGTTTTGGTCAGTAAACAACATGGGGCTTGTGTGAATTGAGTTGGTTTTGGGTCAATAAACAACATGGGGCTTGTGTGAATTGAATTGGTTTTGGTCAGTAAACAAGAACGTTACTTTATTTCATTTTTTTTAAAGAATAAATCAATTTAGTTTAAAGACTCTTTTAAGTTATGTACACCTGCTTGTTTTTGTTCTTGTGTACATGTGCGATGTTGTAACCTGTTAATCGATGTTAACCTGGGTTTGGGGTGTCGGTGTAGGCATTCAGAATTGGATTATGTAGTTGTCGGAAAAAAAACAATGACAAAATCCCAGCCTTGATGAGATGTAAACATCAGACGCACATTATTTATCAGGGGCGGCCCGGGGTCGAGGAGAGTCTGTTTGTTTGTTTTTTTATAAAGTAAAATATACTCTATGAGGGGCGGATGGCCGAGTGGTGTAGATACTCGACTGTCGAACTAAAAGTACTGGGTTCGATCCTCAGTGAGGCCCATGGAATTTTTCCAGGTGAAATTTGGTGCACAGTCGCCCCACAAGTCCACCCCGCTTTAAATGAGTACCTGACTTAAGTTGGGGAAGTAAAGGCGGCTGGACGTTGTGCTAACCACACAATCCCTTTATATGCCGAGGTTATAGAAACAGATGAATTCTACACTTCATCTGCCCCGATGGCCCGTTAGGGCTAAGGGAACTTTACTTTTTTCAAAATATACTCTCGAAGGCTGCACCATTAGTGAAAGTTTAGGAAACAAAAATAGAAGAAAACAGTCTCTTTGGGAGCTGCAGAAAAAATGTATTGAAGAGACACATTTCGCCACTCTTGAGATATAACAATTGTGGGCATGGAGAAGGTCGAAGACATCAGCATTTATGATTCTTTAAAGTAAATATAAATAAAAGGAATGCTGCACTATATAGTGTCAGTTTATCCAGTTCTAGTGTGAAAAGTTATTAAACAATTCAGGACATAATAAAATATAACTTAGATAAACTGTTTTATTTTCTTAAAAAAAAAATTAAAATTATTATTCTTAGCCTGACGTTTTATGGGACCTATAGTACTCGGGGACCACAGAGCGAGTGCCCGGTGAACCTGCAATGAAATCTGCTTCAGCTGACAGCCCAACAGCGTATGAGACCAAATAATATAAGAAAAAAAATACATCATGATCTAATTAAATAATAGCGGTTTGGGCTCCGTGTTAAATCGAAAGTAAAGAATTAATATAACAGTATTCCAGTTTAAAATACAATCATGAAAAAGTCGGATCTGCCCGAAACCAAAAATAACCTGTCCTACCGATCAAGCCTGAGGAGATATAACTCTATGCAAAGGTTTTGCAGGGAACAGCTAGTATATATATATATATATATATATATATATATATATATATATATATATATATATATATATATATTATAAAGCTAAGCAGTTATTACACGTTGTTGTTATTCCATATTTCCTGATATTTATGCATTGGCTGCTTTTCATAATCCGGCGTCTGGTGAAAGCAACACTTGAAAAACATTTGTAATTTAAAAAAAAAAAGGATTTGGCTGATCGCCGTGTGGTCGACCAAGTGCTGCACGTCATGAACAGACTCGGACATTTCGGGTTTTCCCCCATAACTCCCTCGCAGAAGTCAAGTAAAAAATCACGTCTGCTGCACGCAGATTTAAACGTGCGCATGTCAGGAAATGTATTTTGAGGGGAATATGGAAAACAATATTTAAGAAAACGTTTAAGATAATTATTATTTTATTTTATTTATAAAAGGAAAACATGAGAGGGGGTTAACATGTCTGGGTCAACAAACAAAAAAGTATAGTATAAAAATTCAAGCGGTTATTGCTTTGATCTAGTTTTTTTATAATTGTTTTATTATTTCGTTATTGATGTTTTATCCTTCGGCTAGGAATCAAGCAGGGTTCTATTTTAAAATGGTATGATGTTTCTGGCCAGATGCGAATAAATGGTCAGTTGCATGGGCGTCACTAGGAATTTTTCCAGGGGGGGGGCAAAAATTTTCCAGTGGGGGGGGGGGCAAATATCAACTTTATAACATTTTTTTTAATGTAAGGGGGGGGAGCAAATGCCCCCTCTTATATGACATATTTTCAAAATGTGGGAAGGGGGCCAATGCCCCCCCCCCATGAATACGCCCATGGTCAGTTGAAACCCAGAAATTTTTTGAAAGCCGCCCATTGTTGTTGGCAAACTAAGTGCTACCTGGGAGTGACCATCTCGACTTAAAGACAAAGTTCTTTCACACGCACAAACAGAACAGTATATCAGTACATTATTCTCAAAATAAATAGAACAGTATATCAGTACAGTATTCTCAAAGTAAACAGAACTGTATATCAGTACAGTATTCTAAAGTAAATTGAACAATATATCAGTACATTATTCTCAAAGTAAACAGAACAGTATATCAGTACAGTATTCTCAAAATATACAGAACAGTATATCAGAACAATATTTTCAAAATAAACAGAACAGTATATCAGAACAATATTCTCAAAATAAACAGAACAGTATATCAGTAAATTATTCTCAAAATAAACAGAACAGTATATCAGAAAAATATTTTCAAAATAAACAGAACAGTATATCAGAAAAATATTCTCAAAATAAACAGAACAGTATATCAGAACAATATTCTCAAAATAAACAGAACAGTATATCAGTAAAATATTCTCAAAATAAACAGAACAGTATATCAGAACAATATTCTCAAAATAAACAGAACAGTATATCAGTAAAATATTCTCAAAATAAACAGAACAGTATATCAGAACAATATTCTCAAAATAAACAGAACAGTATATCAGTAAAATATTCTCAAAATAAACAGAACAGTATATCAGAACAATATTCTCAAAATAAGCAGAACAGTATATCAGAACAATATTCTCAAAATAAGCAGAACAGTATATCAGAACAATATTCTCAAAATAAGCAGAACAGTATATCAGAACAATATTCTCAAAATAAGCAGAACAGTATATCAGAACAATATTCTCAAAATAAGCAGAACAGTATATCAGAACAATATTTTCAAAATAAACCTCCATTAGAAATTGTAAACAGTGCTATTTGCCATTATAGTAGAGCATTCTTCACCAGTATTTTTTTTAAACTCAAGAAATATGGGGTCTATTGTTTTCTTTATATCCCTATAAAAAAGGGATTATTGATTACCGTAGATTTGTGACGTAAGAAGCTCTTAACCTCTTAAAAGTTAGTAGAATTTTTAATATTGAACTTTGAAATATTTAAGGTGGTGATAAAAAAATCGATTTGTGTTGCCCACTTTGCTAAGTATGGTATGCGATAAGCGGACGGACGGATGGATGGATAGATTAGATAGATTAGATAGATTAGATAGATTAGATAGATTAGATAGATTAGATAGATTAGATAGATTAGATAGATTAGACAGATTAGATAGATTAGATAGATTAGATAGATTAGACAGACAGACAGACAGACAGATAGACAGGCAGAAAACATACAGGCAGACAGACAGACAGACAGATAGATAGATAGATAGATAGATAGATAGATAGATAGATAGATAGATAGATAGATAGATAGACAGACAGACAGACAGACAGACAGACAGACAGACAGATAGATAGATAGATAGATAGATAGATAGATAGATAGATAGATAGATAGATAGATAGATAGATAGATAGATAGATAGATAGATAGATAGATAGATAGATAGATAGATAGATAGATAGATAGATAGATAGATAGATAGATAGATAGATAGATAGATAGATAGATAGACAGACAGACAGACAGACAGATAGATAGATAGATAGATAGATAGATAGATAGATAGATAGATATTACCAACTTAGTTAAACTTAATTTTAATTAACTTTCCACAGCAAATAACATCAAACAATCGACGCATATTCAGTTTCCCGCTAGTTTTATGTAAAAAGAAAACTGCTCTTTATTCACTTCTGCTGTACTATTTTCTGTCCATGTATTCAACATCCTTCAAAGTAATCAGTGGCTACCTTCCAATGTTTGAGAATGAATACGTAGCAAACCTCGTGATATAGCTATTTCCCAAAGATTGTATAATAATTCCGTGTCAAACACTGTCTGGAAAGGATATTTTGAGCTATTCCGAACCACATAGTTTCCATTTCTTCTGTGTTCCGTACGGAGAAGTCAAAATTTCCGTAGATCTTTTGTTTTGTGTGTGTGTGTGATCATTCATTAATTCATTCACTTTTTTGTCACGCTATTGTGAAGTTATAAATACTGTGAAAGAAAATCCATTCCGACACTAGTCCATAAACCAGATGTGGCTACTGGAGCCAGTAGTTGTTTATCTCCCTTGACAATAAGTCATATATATATATATATAAATAGACACAAATTGGTTTGTTTTTTTTTTACTTATATCTAGGTCGGGGGGCTGTGGTTCGTTCATGGGTGCGTAACTCTTGCAGTTGTTTGATAGGCAAAGTTCCCAGGATTACCTCCATTCAATATCCAATTATATGCAACCACGTTAAGGGGGGTCACAGGGAGAGTTTTGGCAGCAGAAAATAAACCAGGGGAAAAAAATGTAAACTTCCATCGAGTGACATTGTGGTTGACAGTTTGTATTGTATTAACATTGACAGTGTCAACGCTGATTGAGAGAAAACATCTTTTTTGGATATATTACCGTACCAGACACAACATTTTTACCAGACGTAACTTACACCACACATAGCATATACCAGACACAACATATACCAGAAATAACGTTTACCAGACACAACATTTTTACCAGACATAACTTATATACCAGACACAACATTATCGAGACATAAAATATACCAGACATACGATTTACCAGATATATTTTACACCAGACAAAACTATACCTTCCACATTCGTATATATCTTTATATAAGTTCGGATATATCATATAGATTTGCACTCCACCTTCCCAATTATAACATTATAGAACACAGTCTATACTGCCTCTCCGTCAACCTCCTATACACTGCCATGTGATTATATAACATGTAAACGGTCCCTTGCACTGCCATGTGATTATATAACATGTAAACGGTCCCTTGCACTGCCATGTGATTATATAACATGTAAACGGTCCCTTGCACTGCCATGTGATTATATAACATGTAAACGGTCCCTTACACTTCCATGTGATTATATAACATGTAAACTGTCCCTTACACTCCAATGCGTTTATATAACATATAAGATAAAGATAAAAACATTCAATTTTGCCGGGGATCGAACCCCCTTAGCCTGCATCTCGCTGATCAAGGCTCACAACCCAGTAGCCACCGAGTTCCCCAGACCCGACGTGGCCCAAGTTTTTGGCCGTTTGATCCTACATCCCACCCCCTCCCCCCAATCATTTACGTTTACATTTCATTCATGTTGGTTCATATTTTAACATTCTACCGTTTTACGAAAGTTCAGTCAAATTCAGTGACCTATTGCGGCCATTATTCCCCAAACATTGACATAGAAAGATTTTGTGAACTAGAACGTAATAGCAACTAAATAAAGAAACAACACCTGTGATATATAACACTAGGGTCATTCCATGTCAACTCAACCAGTGGTGTTCACCCGACCCCCTCAGATCTTCCTGAAATTTTCAGGGCTTGTGGTACATTCAAAGTTGAGTGATTCCTGAAAATTTCAGCCCATTTGGTCAAAAACTTTCTGAGATATGATTTTTTTAATTTTTAGGGGTAGTCGCGAGTGCGCGTGACATTTACATTTTCGCGATATTTGAACGTGAATATTTCAAAAACTAAAAGAGGTATCAGGCTGAAATTTTCAGTATTTACTCATTGTTTTGTCTTAAGTTGAATGATGTATTTATCTTAAGTGTAGCTTGCACACAGAATGCCCTAAAAATGTCCAAACATTGCACTTCAGACAGTTTTCATCAATATTTGACTCGGTATAGCCAAGAACCTATAAGACATGAAATGATGTTTGTCTTGTGAAGGTAATCTATCACCCACCCCCTCGTCCGTCACACGTTGAGTTTAACTTGAATTAGGCCACCGGTTTTATCAAAAAGTGCTGTAATAAAAAAAAAAAAATTTCCATTTTTTGTTGTCTAAACCCATTAGCTATTTATTTAGTTGCTTTTGTGTGTGTGTGAGAGTGTTTTCTGCGTCCTTGATCTCACGGCATTCAACAAAAGTATTTAGCCAACGCTTTGTTGATTGTGTCATAAATTTTCTTTTCTTCCTCTCCCCCCCCCCCCAAAACTCTTCCGGAAGTGACGTTTTTTTTATCGAGTGAGATTAACGCGCATTAACGACATAAAGTGAGCAGCCCCCCCCCCAACCCCCCACCCCCCGATGAAAAAAAAAAACAATCGCCCCGTGAGCTTGAGATTGGTTTCAGGCTCCCCATGATGAGGCATTAATGTCCGGACAGCAAGAGGAGGGGAGGGGAGTGAACAGGCTGTTTCTGATTGCTGTTGACGTTTGAGAAGGGGGGGGTAAAATTGTGGAACACGAGAAGAGACGCCCATAAATCTTTTCGATTCAGACAGGTGCTAACACTCGTCTAAGCCACACAAATATTTCCTCCTATTGGTTTCAAATATTTGATAACACTATTTGCAGTGGAGTTGTTGTTGTCGTATTGTAAGTTGTTTTTCCCCCCTTTTTGCTATGAAGTGGAGTTTATCAATAGCTTGTTACGAGCGCTTTGTTTTCATGCGCGTGCAAATAGCAGTTGGTTAGTTGTTCCACATGGAACGGAAGTAGATTGAACACTTTTTGTTCTTGTGTATTATTTCATTGATACGTCAATTGAATTATGTTAACGACCCGTGTATAAATGCCAAGGTCTGAGTGCTGTTGGAGTTGTTTATTCAATCAGAGAAATTTTAGTGAACATTTTTATTGAAAATGATCGGAAATAATAACAATAATAAAATAATGATAACCTCTTGTATTGTTGAAAAATATATTCAAAAAAAAAAATTCTAAATAGACTTTTATTAAAATGTACGGACGGACAGACAGACAGGCAGACAGGTAGACAGATAGATAGATAGATAGATAGATAGATAGATAGATAGATAGATAGATAGATAGATAGATAGATAGATTGATAGACAGACAGACAGACAGACAGACAGACAGACAGACAGATAGATAGATAGATAGATAGATAGATAGATAGATAGATAGATAGATAGATAGATAGATAGATAGATAGATAGATAGATAGATAGATAGATAGATAAATAGATAGATAGATAGATAGATAGATAGATAGATAGATAGATAGATAGATAGATAGATAGACTGAGAACCCCCTGGTCTCGAGTCCTTCACCTGTACTGTGTTGACTCACCCCCCCCCTCTCCAATACCTAGCTGCTGGTAGACAGGAAACTCTTATAAACATGTTTACTTCATATTTTTTTTCTAACATTGATTAGTTTAAACAGCTAAGTCCCCAAAATTCGATATTCAATAGTCAGGCTATGTTTCATTTCTCCTCCATTAAAAGCTTTTTTTTAAAAAAAACAAATGGCGAGCAAATGGAAAGACAACTGCGAGCCAAACTAATCACGCTTATTAGAAACATCCCGGATTATGGGACTTGTTTATAATTGGAAACACAGTTTTGTATTTGTTGTTTTGTTTGTTTTTTCTTTTGAAAAACAAAAATAATCATGTTTGTTAAAAAAAAACAATGTCAGCGAATTTTATTGGGTTTTTCTTTTTTTTAAAAGCATCGGTGCTATGTTGTTTAACTTATTAGTTTGTCTGGTGCTAGGTTTTTTTTTAAAGCATCGGTGCCATGTTGTTTAACTTATTAGTTTGTCTGGTGCTAGGTTTTTTTTCCCCTTTTGTTTATTTTAACAAGTTTGCTTTTGTTTTTTTTATTTTCTAACCAGATTTGTGCAGATTAAACCAAAACCAGATATTAGTATTACTGACGACGGGTTTAAAGGTGATGTATGAAGTATTCATGACGTGTGCCAAGAGCCGGGACTAGCTGTTGTGGCACCCTCCTCCCAATCTGAAAAAAATTCTAAAATATTTAATAGCGCTCTTTCGTTCGGCGCCCCTTCCTATTTCGGCGCCCTGTGCTGCCCCGCACAACCCGAAGTACCCTCACTACTCTTCCTCGTGTGACTTCTCTTTAAATTGTACGTCTCAATACAGTGCAGCGCACAGATTAGATATCTCAATACAGTGCAGCGCACAGATTAGATATTATATAATACTAGCTGTACCCATGCAAAACCTTTGCAATGAGTTATATACCCTTAGGCTGAATCGGTAGGCTAAGTAATTTTTTGGTTTCGGGCAGATCCGATTTTTTCAAGATTATATTTTAAACTGCAATACTGTTGTATTAATTCTTTACTTTCGATCTAACGCAGCAGAACCTAAATCGCTTTTCTTTTATAAGATGTGGTGAAGCGGGGAAACTTATCGGGGGGATGGAGGAATCTACCTTCTTCCCTAATTCAACATTTTATGACAATGTTCAAGATTCATTTCTTTTTACCTGTAAATGGATAACAGAAACTCAGATATTTATAATTATAAAATAACACAAACCAGTTAGATAACGTGTAAAAAGTCTCTATAAAGTTGTTTTAATATATACTTTATACTATTGTAGATGTAAAAAAAAAATTAAAATACGCTCGTTTGTTCCTTTATTTGTTTGTTTGCTGTGATTGTTTGTATTATTTCAAGATTTAAGTCCAAAATTTAAGTTTAATCGAATAGTACAAAGTCTTTGATTATTACAAATTTTATAATTATTTTTTTTTTTATCTTTTTGTTATTATTTATTGATGTCTAACCTAAATAAATTGGGTCTGACCCAGTTAAAATTTTTTTTCATCTTCACCTAACCCTTACCCTAATCCATCATTTTTTTTTATTTAAATTAAATATATTATTTTGGCTAGTATCAATCATGAGTGGGGGAGGGGGGATGGGTTAGTTGGTCAGACGTTCGCTTTTAAATATATAAATCTCGCTTATTGAGACGGACAAAATCATGTTTACAGTTTATTAATTTAGACGGTCAACATCGTGTAGGCATATATAGTAGGAGCTATGTTTATGTACGTTCTGATTGTGTGCCTGAGTGGGGTTGGGAAGGAAGGGGGAAGTTGGTGCGCTGTTGTGCACCCGGGCAGCATTCTAGGAGACAGCGACCGACAATTTCACTTCTGTGAGTGGCTGGTCTGGTACAAATGAAAACTTGATCCAGTACGTCCCAGACTGGTCTGGTACAAATGGAAACTTGATCCAGTACGTCACAGTCTGGTCTGGTACAAATGGAAACTTGATCCAGTACGACACACACTAGTCTAGTACAAATGGAAACTTGGTCCAGTACGTCACAGTCTGGTCTGGTACAAATGGAAACTTGATCCAGTACGTCCCAGACTGGTCTGGTACAGATGGAAACTTGGTCCAGTACGTCACAGTCTGGTCTGGTACAAATGGAAACTTGATCCAGTACGTCACAGACTGGTCTGGTACAAATGGAAACTTGATCCAGTACGACACACACTAGTCTAGTACAAATGGAAACTTGGTCCAGTACGACACAGTCTGGTCTAGTACAAATGGAAACTTGGTCCAGTACGTCACAGTCTGGTCTGGTACAAATGGAAACTTGATCCAGTACGACACACACTAGTCTAGTACAAATGGAAACTTGGTCCAGTACGTCACAGACTGGTCTGGTACAAATGGAAACTTGATCCAGTACGACACACACTAGTCTAGTACAAATGGAAACTTGGTCCAGTACGACACAGTCTGGTCTAGTACAAATGGAAACTTGGTCCAGTACGTCACAGTCTGGTCTGGTACAAATGGAAACTTGATCCAGTACGACACACACTAGTCTAGTACAAATGGAAACTTGGTCCAGTACGTCACAGTCTGGTCTAGTGCAAATGGAAACTTGGTCCAGTACGACACACACTAGTCTAGTACAAATGGAAACTTGGTCCAGTACGTCACAGTCTGGTCTGGTACAAATGGAAACTTGGTCCAGTACGTCACAGTCTGGTCTGGTACAAATGGAAACTTGATCCAGTACGTCACAGACTGGTCTGGTACAAATGGAAACTTGATCCAGTACGTCACAGACTGGTCTGGTACAAATGGAAACTTGATCCAGTACGACACAGTCTGGTCTGGTACAAATGGAAACTTGATCCAGTACGTCACAGTCTGGTCTGGTACAAATGGAAACTTGATCCAGTACGTCACAGTCTGGTCTGGTTCAAATGGAAACTTGGTCCAGTATGTCACAGTCTGGTCTAGTACAAATGGAAACTTGGTCCAGTACGTCACAGTCTGGTCTAGTACAAATGGAAACTTGGTCCAGTACGTCACAGTCTGGTCTGGTACAAATGGAAACTTGATCCAGTACGACATAATCTGGTCGATGAACAGACAACAAAGGTAAACAACGGGATAGTTGTTGTCTATGTTTGTTTTTGTTGTTTGTTTGTTTTTTGCGCGGGGGTAGGGGAGAGAGGGGGAGAGTTCAAATACGGTAACTCCCTTGTTTCTCGGACAGCTCAAAAACTACCACGCGAGATCTCGAGAAAGCTCTACACTTTATCAGAATAGTCAAAATACAAACGGGGCATCATCACACATAGCAACAACACACTGACATAACATGTTACATAGCAACAACACACTGACATAACATGTTACATAGCAACAACACCCTGACATAACATGTTACATAGCAACAACACCCTGACATAACATGTAACATAACAACAACACACTGACATAACACCACACATAGCAACAACACACTGACATAACATCACACATAGCAACAACACACTGACATAACATATTACATAGCAACAACACACTGACATAACATGTTACATAGCAACAACACACTGACATAACATGTTACATAGCAACAACACACTGACATAACATGTTGCATAGCAACAACACATTGACATAACATGTTACATAGCAACAACACATTGACATAACATGTTACATAGCAACAACACACTGACATAACATCACACATAGCAACAACACACATAGCAACAACACACTGACATAACATCACACATAGCAACAACACACTGACATAACAACACACATAGCAACAACACACTGATATAACATATCACATAGCAACAACACACTGACATATCATCACACACAGCAACAACACACTGACATAACATCACACATAGCAACAACACACTGACATAACATCACACACAGCAACAACACACTGACATAACATCACTGTTACGGGTCCTTTTTCTATATTCTTCATACATGTTACGGGCTCTTTGGTTATGCTCTATAAACTTCTCAGGCCCTTTGGTTTATGTTATGAGTTGTGCGTTTTAATTCAAACGTAGAGATGTCAATTTAGCTTAATGTCTGTCTGTTTCACTCTTATTTGCTCACTCCTTTGTCACAACCCAAAAACCAATCAAACTCGATGCGTTGTATAGTACAACGATTTATTTACATGAATGTACATCAGAATACAACAAGTCCATAAACGAATACACATTTAAATCCACAGTAATTTGCTCTGCCTCAACTCTGACTATCTAAAGATCTCTCAACTATTCTCGTCGCTCTCGTAACAATCTCTCTTCTCAAACTCCTAATAACTAACTCCTCTCATAACTGCGAACTGCCCCCTCACTAACTAATATCCGAATCCAGCCCCTATTTATACCCCTAACGTCCGTGCCCTAATTACCCTAAGTACGTCACAGTCTCTTCACCATCTAATCTTTCTAGGAGCGTCACCTGGTCGTCATTGTTAACCTGCTAGACTGTCCGACGTCGCCTCCTGGTCTTCACACCTTTGCTGTCTACTATTCTATTGTTTTCCAACCTTGTCACCTTGTCACTATTATTCGTGTTAATCCTAATTCTTAGATATCTATTATATTAAAACGTCGAAGGGGATTGTCTCAGTCTGTACATCTACTTGAGCTCGTCACAATCACACATAGCAACAACACACTGACATAACATCACACATAGCAACAACACACTGACATAACATCACACATAGCAGCAACACACTGACATAACATCACACATAGCAACAACACACTGACATAACATCACACATAGCAACAACACACTGACATAACATCATACAAGCACCAATAAAATCTCACTTGTTATCTTCTCGCTTGTTGTCATTCGTATTTCCTTACATGTCCCATACTGATCAGGTACATACTAATAACAAGGGGCTTCGAGTCAAGTCTTGATTGCCCCACATAACTAAACCCGTACACACCCTTTCACTCACTCTGACATCAACTTCAACCCACATGTGTACTCTCACGTTATCTAACCCATCCCTTTTTTTTTTGTTTTAGTGTTTCGAGTTTGATCTTAGGTTTCCGTACAATAATTTACATTTTATCATTGATTTTTGATTGACGTTTTTCGTTACAAACATAAAGCAACTGCTGAAATAAACACCATCACTATACAAGCATCAGTGGCGTCGTAAGGGGGGGCAACAGGGGGGTCATCATGCCCCGGGCGATACTCACAAAGGGGCGCCGAAAGGTATATTTTACATATAATATTATATTGTTTTCGAATGGGGGGGGGAAGCGCTAAAAAGGTATTATGTCCCGGGCGCGAGTTAAGCTCGCTGCGCCATTGTACAGCAACCCTATTGTAAACGATGTAAAATGGTACACCTACAACCCACAATCATAGCAAAACCTAATACAATCTTCAGTACAATCTTCAGTACAAAAGAATGCCATATCCCATAATAGTTATTTCCTAACCACTTGATTGCATGATAATTAGTCTAGCCGAATCACCCTCTTCCACTAATTACACCGGAATTAATATGTCGTAATTTTCTCTGGGGTTAACGAAATGCTTAATGGGCAACTTTTCATTTTACACATGCCAAGCCGTAGTTTAGCTGGCAATTAATTCCAAACTGGTTCAGTGTAAATAACTTGATGTTGTGTAATCACCGGCCGCCATCTTTGAATTGATCGTTAAGTTTTAATTAAAGCCACAAAATTAATTATTTCCTTCTTTCTTTTTATTAAACAACATGTTTCTCTTGCATGATGAAGAAATGTAATTTAATGTTGTAACTCCCCCCCCCTTTTTTTTCCCTCCGCTAAGACTCATCGCTTCATGCATTTGAGATATACAAATTTTGTTTCGTTTTTTTTTTTACTGTTTTGTGTTTTTATGTTGTTTTTTTTTTTTTTTAAGGAAGATGTGGGTGGGTGGGTGGGTATGAAGATCCCGCAGATGTGAAATAAATTCTAGATTACAGCTGGAGCTCTATCCAGGCGAGGCGAGAGCGGGCACACATCTTATAACAAATGACACAAATATTTCACCAAGTAGGTCTATTTATTGGTACGGTAATCACAAACACACACACACACACACACACACACACACACACATTAATATTTCCATTTAATAATGCTACAGGTTAATTTTTTTCCTCAATACATCTTGGGAAATTTTAATTGAACGTTGTTTACAGCTGGGTATATTATATATATATATATTTACACACACACGTATACATTTACAGCGCTTTTTATATACACACACACATATACATTTACAGTGCTTTTTATATATACACACACATATACATTTACAGTGCTTTTTATATATACACACACATATACATTTACAGTGCTTTTTATATATATACACACACATACATTTACAGTGCTTTTCAGGAGGAACGCACCAGAACGGTGTTCCGGCTTTTTCCGTATTCAAAAATTTACTGTTAACAGCACTATATATTTTGCGTGTTATTTCTTTATGACACGACGGACATAAATAGGAGTTCTGATACCTTTTCTTTTATAGAAAACGTATATTGTATATATATATATATATATATATATATATATATATATATATATATATATATAATTTTCTAAAGTTAAACAGGCTATCAAGTGTGATGGAATCTAGACCAGACAAGACATGGTCAAAGTAAGTCTCGCAAGCCAAATACGGCCTTTTGACTGTTCTATCCAGTCCAGTCCTTCAATTCTGAGTGCTGCATTGCCTTTGATTTTAAATTGGTTCATATAGAACACTTCATCCGTCTAGTCTCAGTGTAGCCCTTCTGTCAATTTTATGACAAATTTTAGAACCACTGTTACAAATATGTGAAGGTTGTTTATTTTGTTTTACAACTATCACAGCCATTGCTGCAAATATCAGAACCACAATTGCAGATATCGGAACCGCTGTTACAAATACCAGAACCACTGTTAACAAATATGAGAAACACTGCTACAAATACCAGAACCACTGTAAACAAATTTCAGAACCACTATTACAAATAGAATACATAAAAGGAACTTTTTATTTGTTCTTATCTCCCTTTACAGTGTCAAGCGGTGACATCAATTATGACAGTATCTCCTGGATCTATCAGACACTGCGGCCCGCCGTCGACAGGTTAAGCTCCATCCACGTTTCACGGGTTCTCGAATCCGATTAAGGCACGAGTCATCACCGGAATCCCTCCGCGTTCACGTCATGGAGAAAAAAAAATATAATGAAAGTATCGATGCTAAACTTGGGTGAAATGATGTGAACAGAATAAGCATCGATACTTAATATTTGGATATCGGATTTTTTTTTGTTGTTGTATACTTTTTTGTTTAGAAACAGACAATTGAAGGCGTTTGATAGTTTTAAACCTCAACCGGGCTCATTTAATTTCCTAAGCATCAAAAATAAAGGATTATTTTAATGTTTGTACTAGTATTAATTGAAATTTTGTTTTTATAATTTACAAAAAAAATCAGATAATGGGACAGTGGGTTAGGCCTGACAATTGTGAGGCTTTAAGCTAAATCCAGGTATCGAAAATGTGTAAATCAAGTATCCGTATATTAATATCCGTATATCAAATATCCGTTTATCTATATCCGTAACTTCATCGTCTATAATTCCTAGCAATCGCCTCTCTAGGAAATCTCCGTTCCAGTGGTGCCTCCTCGTCCATTGCACCTCTCGGACATGGCGTATTGAAAGCAGCGCCGTAGCGTGAAAATTCTACAGAAGGGGGCCAGGCATTCTACAGCAGGGGTCAGGCAAATAGCGGGGAGGGGGGGCAGGAACTAAATGTTACTAAGTAGAGCAAACAAGCAGAGGGGGCCAGACAAAACGTGCGGGGGGGGGGGAATAAATGTTACTAAGTAGAGCAAACAAGCAGAGGGGGGCCAGACAAAACGCTGGGGGGGGGGAATAAATGTTACTAAGTAGAGCAAACAAGCAGAGGGGGCTAGACAAAACGTGCGGGGGGGGGGGGCAAAATTGCCCCCCTGCACACTACGGGCCTGATTAAAAGGAACGACAAATATAGATTCATAGTCTGCGGTTAAGTCCAGCTGCTTTCTAGTCTGTGGTCAAGTTCAGCTGATAAATGGATGTAAGCTCATCCAATGGGTTTAACCAAGTCCACAGACCTGAGAGTCACCCATATGGACATACAACTGTTCATAAAGTAGTGGCCGAGTGATATATGGGCGTTGGGGGGGGGGGGGGGGTGGTAGTGGATGTCAAGTGTCAAGAGGTTTGATCTCAAACTAACTGTGACCGGATGGGGTAGCGAATCAAACAGAACTTAACCCTTTGGGATATAAGACTACGGTAGAATTTTTAATTTAGATTATTTTTTAGAAACAAAAAGAGTCATTTTAAACACTTAGTCGTACACATGGAATTATTATGTCGTAAATTTCTCTGGGTTTACTTAATGCTAAGTGGGCAAATCTTAATTTAACCAGCCAAGCCGTTGTTTAGCTGGCGATAAATTTCGAACTGATTCCGGGTCAAGGTTTACTGCGTTGGATACAGTAGGGTACAGTTGGGTACAGTTATGAAAATGAAATTGTCAAAAAAAAATTGTATTTTACGTACTTTTTTTTTCCCGAATTGGAAATCATTGTAAAAGGTCACTGGGGCTGGTAAGACATTGAATGATTCAAATTGGACTTTAAGAGTTGATTTTTTTTAAATTTTAATGAGTATAATACATCTTTTTACACACAAAAATCGTAATACTGATGTATCGAATTACAACCAAGTTTATTGACGTTTTTATTACGTGTGAATTCATATTTTTTTATGATTTCAAAGCGGTCACAATTTTTGATTATTTTCATTTTCGCTGCGGTATTACTTAGAAACTGTGCCTTGACAATGTACCTAATGATTATGAAATGTTAACATAGTAAACATTTCTTTGTGTACAGCTCTACTAAACATGTTCTGACATTGTGACATTGAGTAACATTTTGTTTACGTCTCCACTAAACATGTGTCTGACATCTGATACATTTCTCTGCTCGTGAGAAGAACAATAAAAACGCGGTCATGTTAAGAGAGTATATTTTCTACCGATCTGTGAATTGAAACAAAAATAAAAAAAAAAATAATAATAATGGCATCGATACTCTCCCTTTACTGCCATCTCAAGGGACGTCACACACACGAGAGTTGGGGGGGAATGGGGGGGGGGGGAAATAGGATGACATGTTTCATAACAGACTTTGTGCTTTATCTCTCTCTCTCTCTCTCTCTCTCTCTCTCTCTCTCTCTATCTATCTATCTATCTATCTATCTATATATCTCTCCCACACACACACACACACACACACACAACCCCGTAAATATGAAAATACCTCACAATGGGATCGGTGTTCTTTTTTTTTTATTTTTTGAATCGCATTTGACTGTCACTTCAAACGAAAATTGCCTTTCTGTCGTATGACATGTGACATGTAAAAAGACGATTCTTCTGTCATTTCATCCATGTTTGTCGCTTACAGCCCTAAAAGTAATGTAAATAAAAAAACATAATCCTCATGAAAGAGTCCAATCACACGTTTGAAATGCACCACCTTACCCCCCCCCCTCCCCGGGATCGACTTTTTAACCATCGAAATAAGGGCAGCTAACAAAAAAGAAAACTAGAAAATGTACCACAGAAAAACTTAGATAAACATATGAGTTTGTTAGTGACATCTTTTTTCCTTCATTTATTTATAATTTATTATAATATATATAAAGGTCTGATAAATAGATAGACTGGAGTCAACATAAACAAGGTATATATAGAGTCACGGCGCACAGCCGCTCTTTTGCGACCGCTGTGCCCCTCCCCCTACTGACTGTCCACCATCTAGGGCCAATTCCTATTAAATCTGATGTTTATGGGGCCCAAAAAATAATAACAAACAGCATGCAGGTCAGGGCTATATGGTGTACAGCCCAACAGCTAATCCGCAATTCCCTGGTTCGTCAAGTTAATGTTGTCCGGACAATTTCACTCAGTCTGTTGTATCTGTTTATTCCATCCTGTTAAACTTTGGTTGTATCTGTTTATTCCGTCCTGCTGAAATTTTTGTTGTATCTGTTTATTCCATCCTGCTTAACTTTTGTTGTATCTGTTTATTCCGTCCTGCTGAAACTTTTGTTGTATCTGTTTATTCCCTCCTGCCAAAACTTTTGTTGTATCTGTTTATTCCGTCCTGCTAAACTTTTGTTGTATTTGTTTATTCCATCCTGCTAAACATTTGTTGTATCTGTTTATTCCATCCTGCTAAACTTTTGTTGTATCTGTTTATTCCATCCTGCTAAACATTTGTTGTATCTGTTTATTCCATCCTGCTAAACTTTTGTTGTATCTGTTTATTCCATCCTGATAAACATTTGTTGTATCTGTTTATTCCATCCTGCTAAACTTTTGTTGTATCTGTTTATTCCGTCCTGCTTAACTTTTGTTGTATCTGTTTATTCCGTCCTGCTAAACTTTTGTTGTATCTGTTTATTCCATCCAGCTAAACTTTTGTTGTATCTGTTTATTCCATCCTGTTAAACTTTTGTTGTATGTGTTTACTCCGTCCTGCTGAAACTTTTTAAAGGTCCAACAGGAGAGGAAAGAAAATATTAAACAAAACAACTAGTCAAGCAATGCACATGATCGTTAAAGACACAAACTCAGAACACAAGCTTACTATTTCATTTGATGAGTTTCTTAATAAATCTTGGTGAAACTACGTGCTGCAGTATTTCGCACCAAATGAATGGGTTATTGAATGATACAAGGTGTATATATAACATATAAGCCCCTTAGAGCACTGAAGCCCGGCCCTCAGAGGTCCTATCGCGAAATGGACTTTTGATGTACACTTGGCAGGCCAAGACCTACAAAATGACATATACATCATGGGTCTAGGACTTATGGTTGTTGAGATATAGGCGCTCTTTATTAATATAGCTTACATAGCAAAAACGGTACTAAGCCCCTTTACGGCCCTGAAAGGTCAGATCGCGAAATGGAAAAAGTCATTTTTGGCAGGCCAAAACCTACAAAATGATATATACATCATGGGTCTAGGGACTTATGGTTGTTGAGATCTAGGGTGATGACGGACAGACGGACAGACAGACTGACAAAACGGGGACAATAGAGCATTTTTTCGAAAATGCTCTAAAAAATGTATTACATATTTTTTGTGTGTCTAACAAACACCGTGAAACGATAGCTTTTTGTTGTTTTTGGTATTTCACGTTCATTTTTGCATTCAGCGATATTCTCTCTCTCTCTCTCTCTCTCTCTCTCTCTCTCTCTCTCTCTCTCTCTCTCGTATTTTTTATGTATTATGATTAATGAGGATTATCTTTCTTCCTACTCGGATCGCGGGCTGGCAATTATGAGAGATGGTCTCGTGCCAGGCGTCCGTCCGTAACGTCTCGAGATCTCGCCAATTAACGCTCAACTCTCGTGTGCCAGGGAAACATGATACCTTTTTTTTTGACCTGCCCGAGGAGGAAAACGAGCAGAGACACACACACACACACATGTGGAGGCCGGAAGTTGTATCGGTATACGCCCATGTTTTTTAAATTTTATTTTGTGCGGACCACCATTGACGTATCATGTCCGGAAGTGGGCGTGTCACTCGGGATAAACCGTTTAATACAGATTAACACCAAAAAAATAAGAAGAAATAAGATCAACTGACAATGACTATCTCTCTGACTGAGCACCTCCCCCTCCCCTTTCTCCGACTTTTAAAAAGAGATGATATTGATAAATGAAGCGATTCATCACTAGTTGGTTCTGTGTGTGTGTGAGTTAGTGGCCGTTACTTGATTACAATAGTGACAAACAACACCAGTACCTTAAAATCTACCAGAGGCTGCGACCCACGGCACGTGACATCACTAGTGAATTGATGTAATAAATGAGACAGGACAAGAAACAGACTATAGACGGGAAAAAATGATCAAGTATATCGATACGTCCATGAAATCTTAAGAGTGTGCGTGTGTGTGGGTTAGAGGGTGGGGGTGCAGGTGGTGGGGGCCGCTATTATTATTATTGTTTTAAAAGAAAATCGGAACTTGTTCAAAAGTTGCAGCTACTACGGGGAATACCCGAGGCGCGTCACAGACTGCTAGCACAACATCCCGCACAACAGACTGCACAACAGCCCGAACAACAATTGTCACGGCATAGACATAGGTCAATACTAAGTCAATAAAGAACCGAAATAGTTCAATTGAGATCAGTAATAATCACATCTTCGTAAAGGACACTAAACTGTTAACGGTCAATCCGGCTCGGTCAGTGATTTATTTTCGTCCAAACATTCAGTCCAATCTCACTATCAATCCCATTATTAAAACAAGCAATTTAAGTCTTTTCTGTTTCGGACAAAGGACATTTTAGAGCATTTTCGTGTACGGTTACGCCGGACGAAATCCGTATTTTTTTTCCGGGTGACAGCCATAGATTTTGCTGGTAAATAGAGAGGGAAGTAATCTTTGTTGAATAATTGTTACAAAATAAATAATGATTAAGCCCTTTGAATAGCTTTTATTATTTATATTTAAAATATACGCAAAACGGTAATTAAAACGCCCCCTTTTTCGGCCCTCGAGGTCAGATCGCGAAATGGACTTTTGATGTACACTTGACAGTCCAAGACCTACAAAATGATATATACATCATGGGTCTAGGACTTATGGTTGCTGAGATATAGGGCGCTCCTTTATTAATATAGCTTATATAGTAAAAACGGTACTTAAAACGCCCCCTTTTTCGGCCCTCAGAGGTCAGATCGCGAAATGGACAAAAGTCATTTTTTGGCAGGCCAAGACCTACAAAATGATATATACATCATGGGTCTAGGACTTATGGTTGTTGATATCTAGGGTGATGACGGACAGACAGACAGACAGACAGACAGACAGACAGACAAAACGGGGAATGCTCTAAAAAATATGACCTACTTCTGATTATGTCTCTTCGTTAAGAGTAGCACTATTTAAAACAAGCAATTAAGCCTGTTCCATTCTGGACACAGGACGTGTTAGCGCATTTTCGTGTTATGTATCAGTACGTTTGTTAGCTTTCAGTAAATATTTGTAAATTTTGGAAATGTTTATAAATTCAATTGTGTAATGCATATATTTGTAAAAAAAATTATAAAGACGTTTTTTATATTTGAAAAAAATTATTGTCTCTTAAATCTAACTACAAGTGGTTTGTGGTTACTGAAATAGGACTCATAATTGAAAACATTCGAAATTATAGTCATTTAATCGTCCGAAAACTCCGTCAATTGTTGCATAGCTCTGATACTTTCAATTAAACTCAGAACACAAGCTTACTATTTCATTTGATGAGTTTCTTAATAAATCTTGGTGAAACTACGTGCTGCAGTATTTCTCACCAAATGAACGGGTTATTGAACGTACAAGGTGTATATATAATATATAAGCCCCTTAGGAGCCCTGAAGCCCGGCCCTCAGAGGACCTATCGCGAAATGAACTTTTGATGTACACATGGCAGGCCAAGACCTACAAAATGATATATACATCATGGGTCTAGGACTTATAGTTGCTGAGATATAGCGCTCCTTTATTAATATAGCTTATATATATTAAAAAACGGTACTAAGGCCCCTTTTACGGCCCTGAGAGGTCAGATCGCGAAATGGAAAAAGTAATTTTTTGCAGGCCAAGACCTACAAAATGATATATACACCATGGGTCTAGGACTTATGGTTGTTGAGATCTAGGGTGATGACGGACGGACAGACAGACAAATGCTCTAAAAAATCAAAATAATGAAGTCATCAGTACTCTCAAAAGGAGAATGTAATGAATGTTTACGTCTTTAAAAAATGGAGTGGCGACTTCGATTCGTATTTAAATGTTGCTCGTGAAGTCTTGCAGAATTTCGCTATAAAATTGCGGCATTTTTTTGTTTTACCCCTGAAAAGTCTAATGATATGTTTATCAAAGATATTTCATATGTATGTATATTTATATAATCATTTTTTCGGTGTACTGAGAATCTACAGAGTATAAGGTTGATGAAATGGGGCAGGTTGTACGAGATGACGAATCAAACTGTGATGATTATATAAAGATACACAAAAAAGTTCGTCCTTCAAGAGTCACCGTGAAGGTCAACGTGAGCAGAATGTCTCATTGCGCCTCCCCCCCCCCCCCACATTTCCCATCTATGTCGGTCATCGCAGTTACAGGTCACATAAATACCTGGGCATGACACACACACAGTGGCTTTTTGAATACTGTAGACCAGATGACCTCTATCCCCCCCACCCCACCGCACATGAAAGTTCAACACAAGTGAGTTCGTTGTAAGTGTGGCTATGTGTTTGTATGTCTGTCTGTCTGTTGAAGTCTGCTGCTGTCTGTCTACCTCAATACGCACATACCAGCAGCGGGGCGGCAACTGGATGGTGGTGGGGGTTGGGTGAGTATTATGTTTGCCTCACTTAAAATAAAACTAAACGTCTGTATCAGCTCTGCCAATGACACTTGCCCCCCTTCCCCCTCCTGGACGCCCCGCTTTTTGCCAAGTCCGCCTCTGCACATACGCATATTAAGTCAAACACACCCAAACGGATACCTTTTCATTTGCGTTGCTAACAAGCTAGGGGCCCACCTGCCAAATGCTTGTTGGGCGGGCGGGTGGCCCTGTAATAAACATTGACTGCATCTGTCCTGGGTCCCCCCAGTAGTCTGCATTTAACCTCTTTGAAGACGCAAGTGTATCTGTCTGTCTGTCTGTCTGATCTGTCTGTCTGTCTGATCTGTCTGTCTGTCTGATCTGTCTGTCTGTCTGTCTGATCTGTCTGTCTATGTTCGTCTTCCATCCGTCTATCCGCACTCCAATCGTCTGCCTTAAGTCTGTCTCTGTCTGCCAGTCTATCTCTCCGTCTGTCTCTGTCTGCCAGTCTATCCCTCCGTCTGTCTCTGTCTGCAAGTCTATCCCTCCGTCTGTCTCTGTCGTCTATCCCCCGTCTGTCTCTGTCTGTCAGTCTATCCTCCGCCTGTCTCTGTCTGCCAGTCTATCCTCCGTCTGTCTGTCTGCCAGTCTATCCCTCCGTCTGTCTCTGTCTGCCAGTCTATCCCTCCGTCTGTCTCTGTCTCCCAGTCCAACCCTCCGTCTGTCTCTGTCTCTCAGTCCAACCCTCCGTCTGTCTCTGTCTGCCAGTCTATCCCTCCGTCTGACTCTGTCTGTTCATCTCTCCGTCTTTCTCTGTCAGCCAGTCTATCCCTCCGTCTGACTCTGTCTGCCAGTCTATCCCTCCGTCTGTCTCTGTCTGCCAGTCTATCTCTCCGTCTGTCTCTGTCTGCCAGTCTATCCCTCCGTCTGTCTCTGTTCGTCAGTCTATCCCTCCGTCTGTCTCTGTCTGCCAGTCTATCCCTCCGTCTGTCTCTGTCTGCCAGTCTATCCCTCCGTCTGACTCTGTCTGTCAGTTATCCCTCCGTCTGTCTCTGTCTGCCAGTCTATCCCTCCGTCTGACTCTGTCAGTCTATCCCTCCGTCTGTCTCTGTCTCCCAGTCCAACCCTCCGTCTGTCTCTGTCTCCCAGTCCAACCCTCCGTCTGTTTCTGTCTGCCAGTCTACCCCGTCTGACTCTGTCTGTCAGTCTATCCCCCGTCTGTCTCTGTCTCCCAGTCCAACCCTCCGTCTGTCTCTGTCTGCCAGTCCAACCCTCCGTCTGTCTCTGTCTGCCAGTCTATCCCTCCGTCTATCTCTGTCTGTCAGTCTACATGTATGATGTAGTAAGTCATTTCGTTTGAAGTTCATACATCGCCAGCCCATATCTCCCCCGTACCCACTACTATGCAAGGACTTCAAGATGACGCCTTCCGGAACATCTGAATAGAACAGAACTAGCTTGCTTGATTAGCTAGAACAAAAGAACGACAGAACAAAGAACTAGGATATTAATTTTGTTCTTTATTTTTCTAATTCACATGTATTTAAATGTGTATAAGTAAATATTCTAAGTAATATTCGGACAGCTTCGACTATATTTTAATAAATCTTTTTTTGTATTCGAATACACTGGGCATCCAAGTCTGGCGACGATGCACGTGACTGACAGTCGAGTTTTTATTTCTAAGGCTGACGTCACTGGGCGACGTTTCGTGAAGGGGTTGATTCATTGTCTGCGCATGTCACACATGTCAGAAGTTACGTCTGCTCGAGTTAACAGCAAGGAGTAATACGAAAGAATGATATAAATGTATATATTTTTTTCCACGCTAAAATTTAGGGATTTTGTCTCTCCTCATCAATATTAGCTGCATGTCTCTTTATATCTGTATGAAATCGTACGTATTTTATTCACGCTAAATAATGTCGCTTTTTTGTTTGGTTTGTTCACCGTCTGTCTCTTTATCCATCTTTTGTTTTGTTATCTGTCTGTTAGTCTGTCTGGGAATTTCCCCACCACCAGACGAGCTCATCCAATTAATGTCATTTCATTGGCTGCACGGGACTCATTTAGGTCGGCGGTGTCTCACGTGTGAGCCACGGGGGGGGATGGGTACAATAACATTCATGTAAGGGTAAGCGGGGACGCCCCCCCAAACCACAAGTATGCAAGTATGGTCTTCCCTGTCATTACTATATCTATCTATCTATCTATCTCACTATCTGTCTGTCAGTTAGTCTATCTATCTATCTATCTATCTATCTATCTATCTATCTATCTATCTGTCTGTCTGTCTGTCTGCCTGTCTGTCTGTCTGTCTGTCTGTCTATCTATCTATCTATCTATCTATCTATCTATCTATCTATTTATCTATCTATATCTATGCCTGTCTTTACAAATATCTGTGTAGGCCTATCTATCAATCCAATGATTATCATTCCGCATCACGATTAGACGAATTTCAAAGATATACAGCATTCAAACAATTCAATATACAACATTCAAACATTTCAATATACAACATTCAAACAATTCAATATACAACATTCAAACATTTCAATATACAGCATTCAAACAATTCAATATACACCATTCAAACAATTCAATATACAACATTCAAACAATTCAATATACAAAATTCAAACAATTCAATATACAACATTCAAACATTTCAATATTTTTCTTTCAAAGAGACGTCGGTAAAACTTTTTCCAAACCTTTTGTTGTTTTTTTTTTTGTTTGTTAATTTATGCACACTCAGTGAACTCTTGTATTAACATATTTCAGATGAAACTTCGAAGTTCTGGTCCGCCCACCGACCCCGATGAACTTATCTCTACATTACATCGGCTTTATACAAACTTTGGAAAGAGACCAGCATTCCGATGCTGAGAAATCAAGGAAGGGATCAGGGTGCAGATCTGAGATGGGATCGTATATTGTTGATAGGGCTTATAATCTGTGTCAGTGGCGTGGTAGAAGGTGAAATGTGGCGTGTGGGAGCGAGGAGGGGTTTAAAGACAATCCTAAAAAAAATATATATTTAAATTTGAGTTGCTAATTTTTTTTCTAATGAACCTTTTTCAGCTTTCGATAGCTCTGGCACGCACCAAGCTTTCAAAGAATGCATGCTACATTTAAATAGATTGGGCCTTATACAAGAAAAGGGTGGGGGGGGCGCTCATAGAGGTGCGGGCAGATCTCTGTTTTATTTGTGCCCATAAACCTTCCTCCCCGGGGGGTCAGTACAGTAAAGTATTTTTTTTCTTCTTATAAATTTATTATTTCGTTTTATATGTACTGAATATTGCGGTGAATGACGCCCCTGTAACGAGGCGATAATCTCTTAGTTGCCATGAAACACCAGTGGGACTGTCTGTATGTTGACCTTTCCTCACCCCCCCACTGAAAGTGCAATGGCTTCAGAGGCACCACGGGTGATTTCTCTCGGGGGGGGGCGGGACTCTAACAAAGACCTGAAATATCCATTGGTCCTCGCTGAAGCTCGAACCCGGGAACCCCCCCCCCCCTATTGCGGTCGACACAAACCTGTGGTGCGCTATTGTCACGGTCTGCCCTGGTATAAAAGATTCTGGACGTGGAGAAACAACAATCATCACACCGTCCTAAACGTAATGGTCAACAGCAAAGCCGTGGCCAGCTATAGTGGCGCGCCCTGTGCGGGTTACACGCTTTGGGCGCCCTCCTCCCGCGATCTGAAAAGCGCCAAAACAATTAATAACGCTCTTTCGGTTCTGCACAACCCACGCAGTACACTTCCTTACTCCATTTGTCATCAGATGTGACGAACATTAGGGATGTGTCATTATTATTATTACTATTTAAGTTTCCTCACAATACTGGGGTCATGACCTAGGAAAAAGATCAAAACAAAAAACACGCCAAAAAATCTGGACAGCAATAAACAGGAGGCTGTGTCGTCAGATCGATTTGTATGTGTGGACGAATTATTATCATAATGATGATAATATTTAACAATAATTGCGCGTTCTTGCGTTGAGCGTGAGTTATAAACTGACGCCGCACGTGAGTACTATTAACCACAACAATATTTACCACTGGTGTACACACACACACACACACACACACACACACTGGCAAATACATTAGCAAATACGCACTGGCGCACACACACACACACAAACATTGACAGGTTATTTACACGTGATAAACATGGGGGCAGAACAAAATAATAAACAAACAAACAGATCAACACGTGGCTTTTTATATTTATAGCATTGACCTGGCTAATGTAGGTCATTTTCTTTGGAATGGGCCTGATATGTGTGTGTGTATTGATGTGTGTGCGTGTGTGTATTGGATGTGTGTGCGTGTTTGCACACCTACGTAACAACTTGCTAATTAAAGTCCAATGACCCAAGTGATTGTACATTCTGACTGTCATTCTCATTCCCGCGCGCAGCCTGTTTACATGTATGGGTCAATGTATTCCAGCCCCCGGATTGGAATAAGATGACCCCCCTCCCCCTTCCCCCTCACCTTCCCCTCTCCCACCTCCTTGATATATCACGAGCATGTCAAACAGGGGGTCGAATAGGTACAAAAAGTAGAACACAGAGAGAGGTTCGCGCGATAGTTTTGGTACCAGGTGCGGCCAACTGATTGGTCAACCCTTCTTGGAAAAGTTTTGGGTCGAAAATATATATTATTTTGTGACTAATGCTCCCCCCACACACACACTCTTTTCTCTCTTCTATAGAATGAAATCCGGGGCGCAGTTACCCTAACCCTTCCCCGCAAAACAGAGAACATGAGCATCGAAAGAAAATGTCAAAATAGATATGAATACAAAGGTGTTCATTATAAAATACAGAACAAAAGACAATGAAGCCCGACAGAGTATGCATGTCATAGCGCGCAAAGAACATCCATGACATAGCGTGCAAAGAACATTCATGTCATAACGTGCGAAGAGCATACAAGTCATAGCGTGCAAAGAACATGTCGTAGGCAGAGAGCATGCAAAAAAGTATGCATGGAACAAATGAAAGCTATGTAATATGTAAAGAGCGTAGGAAAGGCGCTTCGATTTGTGCGGTCACACAAGGTGTCGAACTAGGAAATGGCGAACTAGGAAAGGGCGAGCTAGAAAGGGCGAACTAGGAAAGCGGCGCTGAAAGAGCGCTGTTAAACGTCTTTTTGCAATACATTTTTATCTGTCATTTATAGAGAGTATAAATCAACGTGAACAGGGCCATCATAAGTACATGCGTACGAGACATACCAAGAACATTTACGGGCCACCCATTTCATTGCAGGTTAAAAGAACCGGCGCAGAACATACGTAAAGAGCAGACATGGAAACATGTCAGACAAACAGCTGCACCAGGTGATACAGAAAAATGCTAAGATACCCACAAATACTATTTCAAAAGTAGGTCTGCCAACCTCATGAATCCGTCCACTCCTGTAACGTATTGCGTGTGATCACCAAGATTACTGTAAATATTGTTGCCGCCTTGTGAAAATGGTACCAGCTGTAACTAAGTGACTATGGAATACTCGGCGCTGTTGAATCTGGAGTAGAGAACAAGGCTGTCGTTTTCGAATGTTTATGAGCTTTTAAAGAAATTGGGGGGGGGATATCGGTTCCATTGATTCTCGTTGGTGTTCAGTTGTAGTGTGGATGTTGTAATGTGTGGAGTGATCATGACATGAGTACTTCAACAATGTAAGGAACATAGTGATCATGAAATGAGCACTTCAACAATGTAAGGGACATAGTGATCATGAAATGAGCACTTCAACAATGTAAGGGACATAGTGATCATGACATGAGCACTTCAACAATGTAAGGAACATAGTGATCATGAAATGAGCACTTAACAATGTAAGGGACATAGTGATCATGACATGAGTACTTCAACAATGTAAGGAAACATAGTGATTATGAAATGAGCACTTCAACAATGTAAGGGACATAGTGATCATGACATGAGCACTTCAACAATGTAAGGGACATAGTGATCATTAAATGAGCACTTCAACAATGTAAGGGACATATGATCATGACATGAGTACTTCAACAATGTAAGGAACATAGTGATCATGAAATGAGCACTTCAACAATGTAAGGGACATAGTGATCATGACATGAGCACTTCAACAATGTAAGGAACATAGTGATCATGAAATGAGCACTTCAACAATGTAAGGGACATAGTGATCATGACATGAGTACTTCAACAATGTGGGAACATAGTGATCATGAAATGAGCACTTCAATGTAAGGGACATAGTGATCATGACATGAGCACTTCAACAATGTAAGGGACATAGTGATCATTAAATGAGCACTTCAACAATGTAAGGGACATAGTGATCATGACATGAGTACTTCAACAATGTAAGGAACATAGTGATCATGAAATGAGCACTTCAACAATGTAAGGGACATAGTGATCATGACATGAGCACTTCAACAATGTAAGGGACATAGTGATCATTAAATGAGCACTTCAACAATGTAAGGGACATAGTAATCATGAAATGAGCACTTCAACAATGTAAGGGACATAATGATCATGACATGAGCACTTCAACAATGTAAGGGACAATATAGGAAAGTCTGAAATACGTATAATAAACCAAGAGTGAAATATTACAGGCTGTAGTTGTGATAGGGGAGGGGGTGAACATCAGAGGTGTGCGGATCTTGAAATTAGCGTCCGCGTCCGTCCGCGGATTTCTATCAATGATCCGCGTCCGCGTCCGCAGAATCTTACAACATTGGTCCGCAGTCAGTCGCGCGTCCGCATTGCTGAAATTTAGCTGTTTAAATGACTTGAAATTTTTTATGGTAACGCTAAAGAAGATCCGCGTCAGTGTGCGAGTCCGCAACTTAACCATACCAAGTCCGCTGTCACTCCGCGGATTCGGAAAAGCCTGCGGATCTGCGTCCGCAAGCGGACGCGTCCGCTGTCCGCTCATCTCTGATGGTGGCAAACCATGGCAAAGAACGAAGTGATTAGAGCGACGGACGGTCCTCTTCATACCGGCTGCCAACCACTTGAGGGGTTACGGAGTTTGAGTAAGACAACGGCGACGCACACGGCGGCCGAGCTTGCGACACGGATACCAGCCTGCGTTGCGGTACTTTGAAAGTAGACGTCTTTGTGACGGAATACTTGTAGTGAAAGTGATACCCCCCCTTCTCGTTCCAAAGTCGCCTACGGAAAAAATGTAGTGGGTTCTTGGGTTCGTTCGTACTTGCCCTTGCACGGTCATCTCTGTTCTTCACTACCTGCTATAAAAGCTGTGATATTAAAACACTAGGGACAGTGGTATTCAACTATATGCAGCCAGATTTGACAATTTCAAACTAATGAAATGATGTATGTATAGACATCGATAAATCTTAAAATTGTATACAAATAAATTGTTAAATTGTTATTATTAGCCAACGAGCACAGGAAGTGAAATGTCCAGCAAATTGCAGATGATAATACGTCATCAAATTATGAGGTGTGATTATGATCACTGAACTAACAAAAAACAAATTTCTTCAGCACATTCCATGGTACTGACATATACAACGCCAGTTGTGTTCGTCTTGGCACAGAACCTACACACTTTGTCTTTATACTCTGTCAGCACACAGTGTGTGTTTGTTTGTGTGTGTGTTCGGTTTTCCCAACCTTATTTAATTAATATTCATTTGCAAAATTTTCTTCCTAGTGTTCACATCAGGTCTACAAAAAAAAAAAAAAGTGAACATTTATCAATCTAGTTGTTTTTGTGATATTATTTCTAAATTTGTATATTTCATGAAAGTTCAATAGTTCGATATTCAATATTTATTGACTAATATTGATTAGTATAGACTTTATACGGTTTACTCATATCGAAACACTAATGTGGATAGTCAATTCAATCATGGATTAGTTCATAAGAACAATTTCCCATTGAATTTGAAGATAAGTATGGATTTGTTCAGTTTTAAGGACATATTGCAAAGAAATGTTGCATCCACCAGATACAGGACGCCATTTTTAAAAACGCTTCATTTATATTTAGTGTCACATCGTGGTGGTGATGGGTCAGAGCGCAGCACTGGTGCCATTCATGTCGCAGGTTTAAATCCCAGCGATGGTATATCGTTAGCCTCCCATGGTTCCTACAAGTCCACTAATTATCATTTAAGCTCGTGTAATGGAGGCCTTTAATCCAGAGCCGTTATTACATTTGTAGGGGGCCCGAGGAGATGGTGAATTGTATGGTGGCCCCCGCATATCTCATAATGCATAGTGCTGAAAAAGATTTACTGTGAATAATAATTAGATTCAAAAGTAAGAGTTTATAAACTGTTGCGGGCTCATTCAATTTAATGTGCCCTATATGTGCCTCGGTATATGCCCCAATATGTCCCAAATATATGTGCCCCATATGTGCCCCGATATGTGCCCAATATATGTGCCCTAATATGTCCCCAATATATGTGCCCCAATATGTGCCCCGATATGCCCCAATATAAGTCCCAATATATGCCTTATATATGCCCCAGTATGTGTCCCAATATATGCCCCAATATGTGCCCAAGTGTTAGACAATTAACAATCTGTGTCAGAGTCAGACAGTTAACAATCTGTGTAGTGTTGTTTTCGTCGACGAAAACTAAAACTAAAACCTTCGTTAACGAAAATGTTGACTTTTCGTCAACGATAACTAAAACTAAAACTAAAATTATCAGCAAGACTAAAACTAGACGAAAACTCAAATCCTCGTAGACAAAAGACTGAATAAAAACTGAAACTAAAAACTCCCCAACGAAATAAAAACTAAAATCCCCATTTATCGTCTTTTTCCGGTATAATGTTTGACATGAAAGAAAGAACAACAAAAGATAAATAAAAAAGAAAAATGACAGCCGACGATATAAATTTTGCTTTGAAAGTTTGAAATTGCCATGCGGTTAGATCAAAGAGTGTCGTTTTACAAGATACAGTCGATTCTGCTTAATTGGGACACATCGGGACTGAGGCTTTTTGTCCCAATTAAGCGGCTGTCCCAGTTAAACATACAAATTTACTATTGGCTTCTTGGTTTGGTTTCTTTGAGATATGTCCCACATAAGCGGTGTCCCAATAAAGCGGAATCCACTGTATTTTTTTTAAAATTTGTTGATGTTCATGTATTTCTATTCAATTAATTGTTTTTAACCACCCAAATTGTAATGTTTGTTGAACTCGGCATATTATTTAATAATATAATATGTGTTAATTATATGATATTGTTTTACTACAAAGTTTTCAATTTTAATTAAAACATACAGTTTTAGAATTTAATACCATTCAATTAATTATTTTTAATGTAATGTAGTAAATACTAAAAAAAATGAATTAATAAATAAAAACAATTTATAAATATAAATAAGCACAAATGAATTAACAACTCAATTAACAAACATACACACAAGAATACAGTAAGGTATATAATTTATCACTATATAACCCTTATATATCTATGATATAACCTATAAACACTTACAGTATATACATTTATATATATATATATTTATATATATATATGTGTGTGTGTGTGTGGGTGTGTTGTGTGTGTGTATAACTGACAGATGGATAAAAAAATTAAGTTTTCTTTTCTGTCGTTCATTAAAACATTGAACAAATAGTTGACAGAAAGAAAGTAAATGAATGAAAGAATCTAAGAATAACATTTATAGACCTCGGCGCGCAAAGAGTCTTCAAAAGAAGATTAAAGCTAAATTTTTCCTTCAACTCGCCGACCGTGGTGTATTGATGGGGAGGTGGCTGTCGTTAATATTGGTAGAGTTGATGGCTGCTGTAGGGATTGAATTTATGTAGATGACAATGTATTAAAATCGCTATTGTTTTTTTGCAAATAGTGGCACTAGTAAAGTATCGGTATAGAGTATCGAAATTTTTTTGTTTAAATTGTATCGGCGATACACAAATCAATACTTGATACAACAAGGATCGGCAATACAGCAACCAATAATAAAAAAAGTATAGCCGATACTGTATTGGCCGATACCGATACTTCGATACTAACAACCCTGAATATAAGTCATCAAAATAATAGAATTACTTCACTCTTCAAGTAAACTGTTGTTACTTAGTTTAGTTATTTCAGAGTTCTAGGTCTTAGAATAAACACGTTTGTTTTAATTTTGACTTACGTTTTCGGTTTCTTATTGTTATTACGTTTTTAGTTGTTTTAGTTGTTTTTTTTTGTACATGCACTGCAAGTCTGCTAGTCTACAACATAGTCAAAAATTTAGTCATGGTATTGGCACATAACACAATGTGATAGTGTGACTTATAATGTGACAATGAAGTGAAATGACTCAGTTTCAGTACACTGAGCTGTCATCTCTGTGACTACTATTATTATGCTTCAATCTGTCTCAACAATTGGTCATGAACAATGATGTTATTTGTAATTGGTGTTTACAAGACTAAAACTAAAAGTGAAACTAAAATGAATAAGACGAAAACTAAAACTCTGGTGTTTTAGTCGACGAAAACTAAAACGAAAACTAAAATTGGGCCTAAAACTAAAACTAGACTAAAACTAAAATTATTACAGAAAAAACGAAATAAAAACTGAAACTAAAATAGGACCTGGGACTAAAACAACACTAAATCTGTGTCAGTGTTAGACAGTTAACAATCTGTGTCAGTGTTAGACAGTTAACAATCTGTGTCAGTGTCAGACAGTTAACAATCTGTGTCAGTGTCAGACAGTTAACAATCTGTGTCAGTGTTAGATGTATTATTGCGGCCGTTTTTCCTCTCATTTAAAAAAAAAATAAAAAAAAAAAGATTTCAAAATATGTTTCAATACAATCTCCCATCGGCTTCGTTTTAACAAGCTCCACTCTGCACAATTTTTCCCCCCTTGTCAGAACTCATTTTTTTGGTAATTGCGGGCATGGTTGTACATTTTAGAATGTAATATAATGTTAGATTTAAAAAAAAAAATTAAAAATATGTGAAGAAAAAATTATGATGTTTAACAATATATCACATGGGACTCCTCAGCATTGATGTATACACCCCTCCCCCTTTTCATCTTCAACACTATAACATTCCCTTTCATTTTCAACACTATAACATTCCTTTTCATCTTCAACACTATAACATTCCCTTTCATCTTCAACACTATAACATTCCCTTTCATCTTCAACACTATACCATTCCCTTTCATCTTCAACACTATAACATTCCCTTTCATCTTCAACACTATAACATTCCCTTTCATCTTCAACACTATAACATTCCCTTTCATCTTCAACACTATAACATTCCCTTTCATCTTCAACACTAGAACATTCCCTTTCATCTTTAATAATATAACATTCCCTTTCATCTTCAACACTAGAACATTCCCTTTCATCTTCAATAATATAACATTCCCTTTCATCTTCAACACTATAACATTCCTTTTCATCTTCAACACTAGAACATTCCCTTTCATCTTTAATAATATAACATTCCCTTTCATCTTCAACACTATAACATTCCCTTTCATCTTCAACACTATAACATTCCTTTTCATCTTCAACACTAGAACATTCCCTTTCATCTTTAATAATATAACATTCCCTTTCATCTTCAACACTAGAACATTCCCTTTCATCTTCAATAATATAACATTCCCTTTCATCTTCAACACTATAACATTCCCTTTCATCTTCAACACTATAACATTCCTTTTCATCTTCAACACTAGAACATTCCCTTTCATCTTCAATAATATAACATTCCCTTTCATCTTCAACACTATAACATTTCCCTTTCATCTTCAACACTAGAACATTCCCTTTCATCTTCAATAATATAACATTCCCTTACTCTTCAACGTGACCTAAAAGTGTGTTAGTAAACAAACATGGATCCATTACTTTTTTGCATAAAGGGGATTCATTCCGTCTAATAATTTGATGTCGTCTTTTTGTAGATTAGAAATTTTGTCTCTTCATTCTAAGTCGAAACAATAATTAATGTAGAAATAGTCTACCAGTATCTGTCTTAGGTCTTCTGTATGACCAACTTGAATTGGCCGAGGTATAACTGAGGGTCAGACAACTTGACTATTTGACTAAAGGGAAAACAAAAGACTCTTGAATATTTGGGATTCGAACCGTGCGCCACATAGGTCAGGACCGAAACTTCAGCGCCAACGAGCAATAAAAAAAAGACTTATACGCACCCACACACACACATACACACAAACACATACACACAAACACATACACACAAACACATACACACAAACACATACACATTAACAAACACATACACATAAACAAACACATACACACAAACACATACACACAAACACATACACACAAACACATACACATAAACAAACACATACACACAAACACATACACATAAAAAACACATACACACAAACACATACACACAAACATATACACATAAACACACACATATATATATATATATATATATATATATATATATATATATATATATATATAAACAAACACATACACACAAACACATACACACAAACACATACACATAAACAAACACATACACACAAACACATACACACAAACACATACACATAAACAAACACATACACGCAAACACATAACACAAACACATATACACAAACACATACACACAAACACATACACATAAACAAACACATACACGCAAACACATACACGCAAACACATAACACAAACACATATACACAAACACATACACAAGCACGCACGGGCACACGACCGCATGCCCAATAAAATTTTGAAAACCCCGGCACCAGAAAAAACAGCCCTAGGGGCCAACGGGATAGTGGGCCCATTAGTCAATTAGTTTATGTAAATAAAGCAAAAGTAATTTAAAGTTTCCTTAAGTCATTAAGAGTTTATCGGGACAGATTATGTGCAGAATTCATCTGTTTTTGGAGCCAAACAATTATTAAAGAATTGTGTGGCTAGCACAATGCCTAACCACCTTTACTCCCCCCCCCCATCTTAAAGTCAAGTACCGGCT